>WBMY01002813.1:320254-364849 GCA_013397315.1 Donacobius atricapilla | reverse complement strand
AAACTAAGTAAAACAAAGTAGCAGTCAGGTAAAATAAGTTAACACAGATTCCACATAACCAATTTCATAGATATCAAGTGCTGTAACAACTGAGTTTCCCATGATACATAGCTGAAGCAATGTCTGGGTTCTTGCCTTTTAAGTGACCCACTGCTGATTTCACTTCTGGGTATTTTCATCTCTAGGTACCCATCTCAGTTTATCTTTCAGATCAGAATATTTTACCACTGAACATTTCTCAACTATTAAATGATTCCTTTCAGGAAAAAAAGGCAATGTTGCATTTTTCCCCTAAAATTTCAGCACACTGTAGAACTCTCCAATGTATAACAAAAGTTCATAATGGATATTGCATACTAAATGTATGCCTGTAACACAGAGATTATTTGGAAGCAATCGTTTATGTAATATAGAACAGCATGATTGCAATGCGACAGGGACGTTTATTGCCACATATTTCAATTAATCAGCCTTGCTTTAAGAGATTTCTCAATTGTTCCCAGATTGCTTTGTTAATAAGGGAGGAACTGTGCAGTGTGTTGTGGATAAAGTCATCAGATTCTCAGCATCTAAAAAGTGATATTTCATGTCCGCCTCTATTGTTATGTTTTTGAAAAGGGGGTATATTCACATGTATTTGGCATGCTTACCATTATTTCAGAGATAGGAATAATCCATTAGATTATGTTTGTACAGCAAACATCATGAGGAGATGACAACTTTGGGTATTTAAACCGTTCAAGCCAAACAATGATGCCATCAATCAGAATCTGATTTTTGTTTAAGGTATTCCTTAGCTTTCAATTATATAGACTTCTTCAATATTGTATGCAAATATTTTTGGGTGTATTCTTTTAAAGGAAGCTAAATGCCTCATAATTCTGTAGTTTTATGAAACACAGTTTTACATATTATTAAGAAATATCACCTAAATAAAGCATAATAGAATGCTAGATGTAGTAGAAGTTATTTGTCTTATAGAGAGAAAAAATTGTATGATCCATAACATTTAAACATTTAAATCTGAATCTTGATTTAGTCCCTTTAGATTTGTGAAAAGAAAAAAAAAAAAAAAGCCCTAGAACGTGGAACAGAATTGTCTGAAAACAAAATCCCAGTATTACAAAGATTACAAAGCATTCTAAACACCCTTACCAAAATTTATAAACTTGTGGCTTTTTATTTTTCTGCTACAAAAAATAGTCTTTGTCAGTATTAATCTAAATATGCTAATAGTAAGTCTATTATATAATATTTTTTAAAAATAGCTATCTTCCTAAGTCTTTATTGTTGTCTTTTAAATATGAAATTAAAACTTCTTGGTCAGGTATCACAAATATTTGATTTTAATTAAAAAAATGAATAGTGGTCATGTTTTATTCCTTTATATCTGTTACCATGAGATAAAATTGTGGTTTCAAACTTGTGTGTGTGGCACTGCCTGATCTTCAGTTTAATATATTATTTACAAATATGCTTCATTCCACTTAGAATGTTATTTCACATTTTGTTTTTTTGTTTTTTTTTTTTCCTCTGATGAACCAATTTGGACTTTTATAAGCACTAGTAAAAACATTTTATTGCTGAATGATTTTGACGATCCTATTTGATGTTCACAAGCTGTTTTAAAGAAAGAGTGGTTAGGAGGTGGTCGATGTAATCAGTCTTCATAACATCTGGAATGCATTCTATTTCTTGTTTAAAGTATTTGACATACACCCAGAAAAACGCCTGGAGCAGCTATGAATGTTTGTTTTGCTATAGATCTTTAGAAAAGCTCAGCTTCAACAAGTAGACATTAGTTTAAACTTTGTGAAAACCAGAGCTATCCTGTAATGCCCTGTAAATTTCAGAGCATGAGAAAAAAGAACATAAACTAAGCATTGCTTTAAACTAGATCTGCATTTACTCTTTACATCTATGTTCACTGACAAAATTTACTGTGCTTTCAACACATCCAATGCTGAAACTAATAGGTGGAGTTTTACGTGTACCCATTTTTACATTGACCACAAGAATAATTTTTTAATTTCTCTATTAGCTTAATGAACTTAATGAGATACACACACCCTAGATTGTGATTACATATAACTGATGATATAACTGCAAATACAACTACTTGAGTGTCTAGAGTTCAATGACACTGATGAGAGTGGTTGAGTGCTTATGGGTAAGAGTGAGGGGGAAGGCCAACAAGGCAAATATTGTGGTAGGAGTCTGTAATAGACCACTCATCCAAGAAGAAAAGGCAAATGAAATATTCTATAAGCCACTGGCAGAAGTCTCACAATGGCTACACTTAGTCCTTGTGCAGGACTTCAACTTACTAAAAGTATAATACAAAGAGGAAAGAGTCGAGAAGGTTTCTGCAGTGATATGATGCTTGGAGGCTGTCTTGGACATAGAAACCATGGAATTATCAATAGTTTTGTATTCTCAAAGAAGTAAATTTTAATTTTAATTTCTGCACAAGCATGTTAAGTTGTATACAAATATATTTACAGAAATCTACTTTTTATTTAAGTTACTACTTCTGAACTTAGTATAAACATATTAATGAAAAAGAATGGGGAAAAAATGATAAATTATCTCCATCTTAGACTTGAGGTGGATTTTGTCTGTGTGGAGAGAGAAAAAATTAATGCTCCTCAAAGGAAACAAAAACCCTCTTCCACTACAACAAAGTAAATTACAAAGAAACATCTGACTTTAATATTACATTAAAAAGCTAAGCAGGTTTGTTTGCATGTATTATTCCTATTTTATAATGATATATTAAAAAAGATATATTCACACATGCACATATAAAATGTGTGAGAATGTATATGTGAGGTCTTCTGAACTGATAAATTATACACCTTTGAAAGAAAAAAAACACATCCTACATCAGCCTGGAGAATATTATTTCTTCTTCAAACACAACAAGAAGCAAAGAATAAATTGAAGAACATAGCTCAGTCCAGACTAGGAAAGCAGTAATTGATTGCATTGTTGCCTGAGGCAGCTTCTTTTATTTCTGATAATAAACCAGTGCAGATAATATTGCAGTGTCAAAGGTCATTTCCACAAAGAAGAATTCCTTCTTCACCTGATAACGTCTTCACGAAAAGTCCTGATATGAAATTAATTTCCATTGTGCCATCAGCATTTAATAATTCTTTAAATATATGAGGTAAATTTTGCCCCTATACAAAGGGCGAGCACAGAGGTTATACGGTAATTCAATATTGTGTCACACGGAGATTTTAAGAACACTGACATGGTTCCACATGACAGCACATAAGCAAATGTGCCTCAAACATACAGAAGAAAGAAAAACATTTATATAACTGGTTTAATTAGACTAAAATTATTTTAAGAATAGCAACTCAGAAATATTTTAGCATTAATGTATTACTGAAGGCATCCTTGTAAATGTTGATCAGTATGGTCAGGTTGGTCTTTGTCAAATGCAAAAACCTCACTCCTCTATAAACAGTCCCAAGTTTGGTGCAGTTTGCAAACATTCATTTCTGTCTCCCTTCTTACTTCTCCACTATACTCCTTTGACTTTATAAATACCCTAATGGACATACAGTATAATGAATGGCAAATCTCTAATAGCAGTTATTTTGAAATTTCCTACTGTGTGTTGAACAAAAGATAAAATACTGATGCCTAAAACTGATATCTCATGGTATTTTCTTTGAACATTGATGTATTGCAGTAGCGTTGATATGACACATTGCTTTTCACTTTAGCACCATATTTTTCTTTTACACACTTATGTTTGAGAAACATAAGTTAATTAGGGAGGTAAAGTTAATTTTAAAAAATAGCTGTCTGTGTAATAAAAAAAAAGCTTTAATGCAATCTATACCATTTATCCTTTTTCATATGGAGCATAAGTGGATATTGATTTATAGAAAATCCTCTGTGATTTGTTTTGGCTTCCAGATTGCTTTTTCTATCATTCTTTGTTTGTGCTGTTCATTTGATTGAGATCATCAAGGTTAATGAATCAGTAAATCCTATCCTGAAGAGGCAAGGCTCCTTCTAAACATACCGTTTAACTATAAAACATCATTATTAAGTATCCACACCAATACAAATACTATTAGATAAATGTTATTAAGGTAGATACTGAAAAGTTGTGGCATGTGGTGGCTTTAATTAAAACTTAGATTTTACAGAAATAAATGTCTCCAAGATCAGCGTCTTCTGTCTTACTCTGCTATTAAAGCTATTTTTTATAAAATCATTTCTTAGCAGACAAAAAATGTTATGTCTTAATACTAACCATTTCTTGAAATTTCTGATGGTTAACTACAAGAAGCATGAGAAAATTCATGGAAGGAGATAGAGGTGAAAGTGTCCTTTACTTATCATAATCCATTAAGGTAAAAAAGGGTCATATTTCAGTATAAGTGAATCATTAACTATTTCAATGGCTATGCTCATGTATCAGAAAAAAATGACATCATATGATAAGCCAATAATGTTTTATGGTCAGTCACAATTGACAAATAATTTTGAATTCTAAATCTGTAGCCATAAGTGTATAAAGAAGGTTTTTGAACATTGTAGTTTGGGATATTGTGGCTTTTGCAAGATTAATCACACTCACAAACTTCAGTTTTACTTTTNTCCCCTCACAACTTTAGTTTTTTTTTTTTTTTTTTTTTTTTTTTTTTTGTTAAAAGGGAAATAAAGTATTTCTCAAGTTTAGACTCAGTGACGCTGTCCACATTTTATATTATAAAGAAGAACATGATAGTATATTTTAGATTTTTTTTTTCTGAGAGCGGTTATTGTTTATTTTTATTTGTTTGTTTGTTTGCAGGTTTTGTTTGCTTTTAAATACTTGATACATTCATGTACTGGAGAAGCTGTTGGTGCCTGTACAAAATGTCAGCACCGACTCTAAAATGTCTGAAGCATATGGCCTCTTTCTATCCCTCATTGCATGTAATACATATATTTTCACAGTGCAACACAGGAAAAAAAGCAATTTGAAATGCTAATATGTAGTTCTTTTCAGTTCTATTAAGATAGACAGTTATACAGCAAATTATAAAAAGAAGTGCATGTGTAATATATTGTCATGGATGTTGGGAAAAGTGAAAAGTTCATTTGGACATATTTTTTGGTTTAACTGCATAATAAATAATTACCACACAAAATACAGAAGAGAATTTATGCCTATGTTAAAATACATTAAAATATAATGAGAGTCTATATTTGCTTTTATATGTAATCAATGAATATTGAATAAGTGTACTACATTTGAAAATTGAATTTAAACATATTTTTAACTATAGCTAGGATGCAACAAACTTTTAAATTGTTGCATTAATCTTCTTTGCAAGAAGTTTTAAAAATAATCGCATTTTCCTTTAACTATTTGAAAGAAATTTACTGCACTGCACTGACATCTTGTATGTATTTATTATTTTTACTGTTATTCATTATGATGTCTCTGGTCTCAGTCTATTTTTTCTTTTTGATTGCTACACATTTATACAAACATACATAAACAGTGCTATATTTACTTAGGCAATATTTCCTTGGAATCCTTATTTATGCATTTCTCCCCATGTGACGAGAACCAAAGTGTCTGAATTAAGGGCAGTGTTTAAATAAATAAATTGTCTATAAAAGAAAAATTTATGAACAGTAAAATGTGAAAAAATCTTCAGTGATTAAATGGAAAGCCACATTCTCAGTCTGTGTATAACTTGTGCTATAAACTGTTTTGTGTTTTCTTTTGCCTGAAGGGAGATTTTGGTCACCTACTTTAATATAAAAAGCAAGGCAGATTAGGTAGAAGTGATCCTCTTGTCCTAAAGCATGCAAATAAGTTATACTCTTAATGCAAAGAGGTTGTATAAGTAACAATTTAATTACTGAAGGAGAGAGATGAAAACTAACTCTTAGTGGGATTCATTTTACATAGTTTCAGATATTTTATTTCTGAAATCAGTCATGTAGTATAAACAGTCATCAAAACTCTCTCCACATTAAATAAAAATACATTGCCTCTTTCAGTTAATTCATCCTTTCTGTCTCAAACAGTTTTTTTAGATTGAATGGAGTATTCCATGCAATTACATGTTTGTTTCTTTTGATTACAGATAGAATGTAGAACAATTACAACTGACAAAAGACAAAATTAGGCAAGATTGATTACTCCCACACTTACTTGTTTTTCTTGAAATTTTCATTTTCCTCCATCATCCACTGAAAAGTTGCAAAGCCCTACAACAAATCCATGGTATCAATAAAAATCTAGACATTTCTTTGGGCCTATGTGGAAGAAAAGAGCCATCCATAAGATCTATCCTGAATTATATTATTTTCTTTTTTTTCTTTCATTTTTATGTACCTCACCTTTTTTTTTTTTTTTATAATTTTTTTTTTTTTTATAATTTTTTTTTTTTTTATAATTTTTTTTTTTTTTATAATTTTTTTTTTTTTTAATGAGATATGGGAGATAACCTAAGTTGTGGTGGTGAAGATACTATATCAGTATCACACCTGGACAGTTTTGCACACACATGAATCAGTGATCTTAGTGCAGAAAATTTAGGAGATATTTAGATGCAGAAAGTACTTGGCCTTTGCAAAGATTTGGAGATGATGTGTATTGCTCTGTGAAGTTGTTTGATGCAGAAATAGAACCATATACAAGAAAAAGAAGTTCAAAACAGCTAGCAGTTCATCATCCAGGCTG
This sequence comes from Donacobius atricapilla, assembly GCA_013397315.1. NCBI lineage: Eukaryota > Metazoa > Chordata > Aves > Passeriformes > Mimidae > Donacobius > Donacobius atricapilla. Next base: position 358,137 of record WBMY01002813.1, on the reverse strand, counting down.
AATCTCCAGTGCTACTTGTGTGTTCACAGGCAAATACAATATGTCTCATGATCCTATTGCCCAGGGATAATCTATTCAGAAGCTGATGTTGCCTCTCTGAGAAAGAGCTACAGGTATTTTGCAATGCACCATAATTTCATAGGATGAGGTCAAGAATACGTGTTATATGACACAAGTATGGCATGAGGGTATCTAATGTTGTTGAAAAGGGTAAGTTATCCTGAAATCATTCTAGAAAAGCAAAATCAAATTTCATAGAATGATAAATTGTTAAATGGTAAAATGATAAAACTGTGTTGGAAGGGACCCACTAGAATCATCAGAGTCCAGCTTCTGGTCCAGCATAGAACAGCCTCAGGAATCACACCATATGAGCCAAGATTAGGTTTATCTATTTTATCTTACCAGAAAGAAATGTAATTTCAGGTGGCCCAGGTTTTGTTTTGGAGAGAACTAGTTATTCATCAGCATTTTCATTTGAATATTATGGGAATGACTTGAAGTTGTATGGCTTTTGAGGCAGTAACATCTAGGCTTAATTGTTCTAAGGGATACAGTCTAGTGGGTATAATGGTGATATCAGTCAAGAGGGACCTGGGTGTAATTTATAGATGCCAATAAACATGCTCATTCAAAGATCTAAAGAAAACCTCATTTCTCATAGCGCTCCAGTGCAATCACAGAGGAGGAACAGACAATAGGTAGTGGTGAAAAGAGGGCCTGAAGAATGCACTGCTTGGGACAGCACTTGAATTCTTGCATGATCCCCATCCATTCTCTTTAAGATGGGACACTATATAGCCAGCAATAGTCAATTTATGAATGTTGTGAGAGATTTTTCCTATAAAAAAGCAGTGTCTTTTAAAAAGCGAAGCTTCTACCTTTTAATTATTATTATTATTATTAGCTTATACAGTATTGTGTAAATAAAACTTTTTGCTTAGGGATCCTAACAAATTTTAGGAAAAATTTTGTAAGGATCCTAACAAATTTTAGGAAAAATTTTGTAATTTTTCATATGTTACCAAGTGACCTGTTAAAATAGTAATTGAGTAGATTGATATTAACAAACATTATTAAGAATTATTTAAAAAATTATTCAAAAAAAGTTTGTTTTCAAATCCTGGATATTTTAATCCACACAGCTTGCAACTAAAATTAAATAAGACTAAAAAATCCAAAAACAAACAAAACCAAACAAACTCAAAAAACAATCCCACTTTTCTTCCTCAAGCACACATCTATCATCTTCATTTAATTAAGGCCTGAATCAAAATAAAGAAGACATTTTTAATGCAAATGAAAAGAAACATGAGACATGTAAACTTGTTAAACAACTTGATATGTGTAGAAAATAACCAGTGATCTAGGGATATGCAAAAATAACAAATAGCAAACAACTGAACATAAGATTCTTACATTTTCTTAGGAATTAAAACACCCTCAGGGATTTGTATAAACTTTTATAAATTTAACTGGATTTTCCTTCACTGCTGATACTTGTTTTTACCGTAATTTGTCTTTTTGCTGAACAAGATTTTGCCTTTCATCTCTAACTTATGGTTGTGCTCTTGCAGGTTAAAAGGAATGAACAGTTTTTTGAACACTTTCCAGTCACTGCTTTTGGATCTTAAGGCCATGAAGATAATGAGGAAAGACTGTCTCAAACAATTAAGTAGGCAGAATGACATATTTGAGAACAACCTTGACTATTACTAGACTATAAACAATCAGAAGAAAATAGGACAGTTTAGACCAGCCTTAATTAGATGTTTGCATATAAACAGCATGTAAAAAGAAGAGGAAAAAAATGGATCGTCTAGAGGCTTGTTGTTCTAATGAGGAAAAAATATATGAAAAGATCTATCTACCTGTTAAATCCATAAACTGCATTCACAAGAAAGTGCGTCAGAGCTACACAAACCTTCATAATCAAATCAAGTTTCTCTTAAGATCAGACTTCGTAATGAAATTTTTAATGGAATTTCTTTTAATATTCACCTTTTCAGCTTTTCCAAGAACAAAAAAAAAAGTGCAAAATACCCACATACCCCAAACTTAAGCTAGCAACCCAGTTCATTCCATCTTTATTATCTGAGTTAAAAACGTGTGCTTCATTTTCTATTATGTGGCAGATTTTATATTTCCTTGAATATTCAGAGGAGTTTTTTCTTATTCTTTGGTTTGAAGTTAATATCTTCTAACCCTGCGATAAAATATTCCAGATGAAGCATCTGTAGTATTTTATAGATGTGAGATTATAATTATGTGTCTAATTCACCATTTTCTAAATGTCATTGTTTATTTTCAGCTTTGCATTTTGATGTTTTCTGTTCATGTAGTGATAATTTAACATGTATTTCTTTACAATTATTTATAGTTCAAGAATCCTTGATTTGCATTCTTTTCACTCATCTCTACAAGTGCAAGGTTGTTTCAGATCCCTTAGGTTTCAAACACCTTTTTCTTGTACTTTAGGTTATGCAGTGCTTTGTGGATTTGATTATTTCTTCATGTCAAGATTGTGTCCTAACTAACTTCAAAAATTGCTTCATACCTTCCTGCTTCCTATACTAAGTTCACAAACTAGAATGTACATCAAGTCAGTCCCAACATAGCACCTTGAAAACCTCCAGGTGTCTGCCTCCTCTCTTATTGAAGAACTTTTTTCTCCTTACATAATGCTGTCCATACCTTACGTTTCATGTATTATCAGACCCTTTTCTGGTTTATAGGAACATCTCTTATTTGGCATTGTATTATAATCATTATTTAAATTCTGATAAATTAATTTTACGCTTTTACTTTTCTCATGCTATTACCTAAGACATATTAAAGAATCAACAGAAGCTGTCATAGGACTTCTTGTTCAATATTTAGATATGCGTGTAGTGAAACTTCAAATGATAAATGCCTTAAAATCACTTAAATTTAACTTAAATGAATGGCTCAACTGTGCTAACAAGGCAGTGGGCCTAACTTAAAATGGAAAACTTTCAAAAACATATTTGGAAAGATTTGCATATACTTCATAAGCTTTTATAAGGTCATGGCTTTTGCAATTATGAATTAACTTGAGCTGTGGGAGAGGTGTTTATAATAGCAGTATGGAAATGCCTTTGCAACAAGAGAGATATGTGTGTTAAATGGTGATTTATAGGAGCCAACACAATAAAAGGTAACTTTGTTAGGGTTCTGAGACTAAAATGTGGAAAAAAAATATCATGGAGAGAGTCTTATGAAACTCTCTTATCTGAATGAGTTTAACTTTTGTTTTAAAACTGCAACAGCTCTTTAAAATTAGGACTATGACCTTGAAAAACAATTTTCATATTAGATCCTTACACCAGTATTTTGTTTGTAAAAGTATCACTTTTTCCAGTAAAACAGTCAATGAGGCATCCACTGAAATTGTCCAAGCAGCTTAATTTCTTTTTGCTGCTATCTACAGTTTCAACAATGTTGGAAATAATAGAGAACTTTTTCTCTTTTCCATTCTTAATATGGAGGAAAATGTGTTTTAAATGCTCTAACATTAATGCATTCCCTTAAAGATGAGGACTTTTTTAAAACTGAAGCAAATATTCCCAGCTCTTAAACTGTAATTGTCAAGATAAATTCAGAATTCAAGTGGATTTATAACAGTTGAACAACCAAAATGAAAGTAATCCAAGATTTTATAGCACATAATATACCCAAACCACCTAAACCAAGATCTTTAGCTTGCTACTGAGGAATCCCGTAAGTTAGAAAATTATAGATGATTCAAACCATTCAGATTACTCAGTCTTATTACTTGTAGAAAAGAAATACAGTGTTTAATTGCATCATTTCTACCTTAGTCACTTTTCTTATTATCTCTATGCATGTATGAGCAATCTGTATACCTTACTAATTTTTATCTCTAGCATCCAATGTTTTACACTTGTAACACTTTCCAGCTGATTTCCCTCTATTATAGAATCCTGAGGTAAATAATGAAAACTGATTTTTTTTTTCTTCTTGTTATATATTACAGAAATATTTGGCTTACACAACCACATGCATTAGATGTTAATCGAACCTGAAGCAAGGAAAGTAATTTTATAATAGTACGAGTTTCTCCCAGATATTGAAGGGATAGTATTCCACAGTCATTCAAATGTTCAGGAAACCATTTTATCTACCTCTGCAGGAGCCTGATCTCTCGCACATTCAGTAGCCTCTTTGTATAAGGCCTCTGGGAAAGACTGTAAGACTAGTTTTGAAATGTTATCATTTGTGTTCAGTTTACCTGGCCAGATTTTGGTACTGGGGAGGCTACAGGGGTGGGGTTTGTACGAAGCTGCTAGAAGTTTCCTCCATGTCTGGCAGAGCCAATGCCAGCTTGCTCCAGGATGGACCCACAGCTGGCCAAGGCTGGGTCAATCAGAAATGGTGTTAATGCCTTTGTGATGACATAGTTAAGAAGGAAAAAAAGGCATTGCACGCTTGTAATTGCCGCCAGAGAAGAGTAGAGTGAAAACATTACAGGAACAGCTCTGCAGACACCAAGGTCAGTGCAGAAGGAAGGGCAGGGGCTGCTCCAGGTGCCAGAGCTGAGGTTTCCCTGCAGTCTGTGGTGCAGACCATGGTGAGGCATCTGTGCCCCTGCAGCCCATGGAGGTCCATGGGGATACAGAGACCCACCCTCAGCCCATGGAGGAGCACACACTGAGCAGGTGGGTGCCTGAGAGGAGGCTGTGAACCTGTGAGAAGACACCAGGAGCTGCCCCCATGTCTGACAGAACAAATTTAAGCAGTCTCCAAAATAAATCTGCTGTCAAAGGCTGAGCCCATCAGCAGTGCTGGTGGCACTTTTGTGAGTCCACATTATAAAAAGAGTAAAATAAAAATTTGAGTGGTGTATGTAAGAGAGAGAACTAAGAAAGATGAGAGAAACATCCCAGCAGACATCAAGGTGAGAAAAGCAAGAGGGAAAGCAGGTGTGCTCCAGGCATCAGAGCAGAGGTTCCCCTCGGTCTCTTGGAGAAGACGATGGTGAAGCTCTTGGTCCCCCTGTAGCCCATGGACAGCCATGGTGAAGCAGATATCCACCCTACAACCTAAGCTGGATCAGGTAGGTCTGTCCTGAAGGAAACTGCAGCCCACAGGGAGACCACACTGATGAGGGTTCCCAGCAGGATTAAAAAAAAAAAGTTGTTGAATTTTGTTCTATATCATAACCACTACTGAATGATTAGGAGTGGGTGATTTTCTTCAGTTCCGGTATAATTTGAATATGTATGTATATTTATTAGTCACTGAAAAATAAGAATTCTGATTTGTTATGTGGCATATTCAAAGTACTTGCCTTGAGCTGTAAGTTTTGATTGATGTGTGTTTTGGTCGCCTGAGAATATCTTACTTTCAATTCCTGCAGCAACAGAGGATGTGTTACAGCTAGGAGTTCCTCTGAATTTAAATATTCATAAGTGAGCTAGAGTGAGTTGAGTTCAGGGCCCTTCTCACTATGGATTTTCAGCCCAGATATTACAAAAATAATTGAAGACACTAATTTCCTCAGGTAGGGGGTGTGAAGCATGATTCTTCATGCTAAAACAACAGTTTATAATCATCCAATGTTGATATTAATAAATATAATAATTAAAAAAAAATCAAAAAGTGTTAGTTAAATGTTGATCAATACTCAAAGATCATTTAATGGGTGTGCCTCACAGACACCTACAGATACATCTGCGGTAGTCAAATATACCAGGTTTTTCAGTATGCAGTAGAGTGTCATGTTGTCGAAGTAAATAAGATGTCTGATAGAAAATAAGGACAGGTCTGACTTGAAAATTTGCATCTATTTGGATCTCAGTTTTCTTTCAAGTTCTTCAGTAAAAACCATGTAAGACTGCTCATTTTTTTTCTTTTGGTTGTTTTGTGCTGTTTTTCAAAGGCAAGCAAAATTTTTCTAATTAAAACACAGCATTTATGGTGTCAGTAGTGATAATGTTTCTATATTCTGAATAATGCAACACAAACTATCTCTTTGGAATAAGATAGAATAGACCATTTCAGCAGGGAGGGATCTGCCATGATCATCCAACTGCCTACCCAGCTCACAGCTGACTGAAAGGTAAAGCATCCAAATGCCTCTTAAACATTGATGGGCTTGGGGCACTGACTACCTTTCTAGGAAGCCTTTCGCAGCATTTGGTTTAACTCTTTAGCCAAATTACCTTTATATTTATCAGAAGAATAAAAAGAGGCCTGAGCACACACACCATCAGTCCATTTTAATGAATAACCCTGAGGACAGAAAATTTCTCGAGGGTAATTTCTTTCTCTCAGTTATTTTAGGTGGGTCTTTTTAGTTTAAATCATATTTTTTGAAAAATGGTTTTGGTTTCTGCCAATGTTGTTGAATTTTTTTAAAACTCATTGTTTAAAGATATGATTTCGTTAGTATTATGACTGAAAACTTGATGTAATGTAAACTAAATTACATTTTATACAAAATATCTATAAATTTCACTTGAGTAACTAAGTGAATATGAACATTGAAGCTAATTGAGGTATGCTTACTTACTGAATTATAATTTTCCAGAAGTAAATTCATATCATGTTGAAGAACATTTCAAACAGTAGAGTTGAAAACATCTAGGAATACAAAACACTTGGTCAGAACCATATGGTAGTCACTATATTTAAATGGCAGAGAGTACATATGGGTTGGGGTTTATTGTGTGCATGTGCACCTCTGCGCGTGTGCGTATGCAGCTGTATTTATAAAAAGGTGGAAAGCATCCGAAAGAACCCATTAACTGAAGAAAACCTACATGGAAAAAGGGCCTTTATGTAGATACAGAGAACTATAATGTACATCAAATGACATAAGGAGATAAACAGGTGTTGTAGAAGACAGGAAAAAGAAGTTCAATATATATCCAATTTATGCAACAACAATAATAATAATGATGTTCTTCATATTTTTAAAAGACCTGTCACCTGATTCACCCTTACAGCCATTAACCATCTCTGAATAATATCTCAGCAACATTATAGTCATGTGCAAATAATTTCATAAGCAGAATGGATCAAATCTTATCAGTTTAGCATTGACTCCCTTCTTTCAGTTTACAACTCAACTATATTCTCCTTTTTAAATTATTATTCCTATTTTCAATTCAGGCTCTTTTCTCTTTCTTGTCCTGTGTTAAAACCTTGGATACAGATGTGTCCTGTGGAATGGAGTGCAGCATGTTCATTTGAAGGCATTCCCCGATAGAAAACAAGACTCTTTTTCCCCACCATAGAGGAGTAGTATATTCCTACCTTATGGCAGTACAGAGCCAAATTCTTCCTGATAATGTACCTCATTTTCTCTGATTTCAGAAGCCTAAAAAAACAGATGTCACCATTCCAGTTCACTGTATGAACTCCCTATGTGGTTGAAGGGCAGAAACAGGAACTTCTAGAATGACTTTTTAATAAAATAATAATCTTTAAAATAAAAATTTTTTTTTCCAATATCAATTTTCTAAATTTTTGTCTCTCACATACACAAAAAATGTGACTATATAAACACAAAATGAGCGCATTTGGGAAATGTATGCCAATTTTCAGTTGTTTATTTCAATAGACAGCTACTTTCACATTATGCTTTTTTTTTTTTACTTGTTTCTCTTTTAGATTATATTACTTTTAAAAAATGTAATTGTTTCTGGGCTTCTCCTCCAGTCTGTATTTAAATAATGAATCCTGAATTTTAGTAATAATTTCTGTGATGTCAGTGCTTTGGGCAACACAAATGAAATTCTAAATGCTATTACCTTGTACTTCATTTTCAATAAATTATGAGCAATAATTCCACACTTCAGTATGTAATTCAAGCTGCTTAATTTGGTCCCTGAGGAAGTTAATGCAGTTGCCGCAGTTAGGCACCCAGTGGTCACTGAACTGACATGGGATGCCCAAGTTTGTTGTACAGGGATATTTGACAAGCCTTAGGGCATAGCAGAGATCCTTTCCTTTCTGCCTCTATACCTGGAAACCAGGACAATGCCTTAGAGATTTCTTGAATTCCTCTATTTTGGCAAGTGAGGCTAATACCACATGAATGCAGTCAATGGGGTGTACAAAGCTTTTTATTGAACCAACGGCAGGTGTCTAAGGGGAGCTAAAGGATTCCACAGATTCCATATAGTAAATGGACAGAACATATTTAATTCTAATTAAATTTGTAGATACGCACCTTTAGATACCTAGATATAGGCACCTACATATTCAAAATTAATCTCATCCTTCAAGTTCTTTATAAAGCAGTGTTATTAAGGAAAATCCTGATTATATCCTGCAAAGAAGCAGGTCTGTGTTTTTGAAGTGCTACAGAGAGAAAACTACTTTCTGTTTATATTTGGGTATCACTGAGAATTCCTCTGTTTGTGTGAAATTCCAATAAATACGAATGAAAGCCTAATATTGAAGAGGGACTCAAAGCTTCTAAAACAGCTTAAGTGGACAATTTGTCTGCTAACTTGGAAAATCAATTCATCTGCATTCAGAAGTAAGTAGGTAATGAATCAGTAGGTAACGACTGAAGTTTTCAAATGAATCCCTGAAAAAAGAAACCCAGTTAGAAATTCTTCTTTAATATACATATATTTTCAAAGATCAGAGCTCTCAGCTTACTGACTGAAATGCCATTGAGGCAACTTCTCATCTGCAGCCTTATAGGTGTTGAGTCAGAATTTTGTAGCTGGTAAAAAAGATGGTGAAAAAAAAGATCACTGGTCTCAGAGGATTGTTAAGGAAGTCTGTGAGTTCTTGTGTGATTATATAAAATTCAATATAGGAAATTTATCTATTGTACACCACATGGGATGTTCAGATAAAAATTCAAAAGGAGGGCTCAAGATGAGGGGTGGGGGTAGTGAGTGTGTGAAAATTGAGAGAGGATAAAAGGGGCCATACATATGTAAATATGCTGCTGATGATATATGCTTGTATGGCCAAGCATTGTTTTTGATCAATGCAGTCTGTCAAGTTTTATTATCAAGTTATATTCCTACTTGGGGTATGATATTGCTCTCCATTCTGTGTATTTCATTTGCTAGTTATCCTCAACCTACACCAGCTGGTAAAGTAGGAGGAAGACAAAGTCTGGAAAGACTTGAGGTTGAATCTGGAGCCCGCATGAACAGGGTCTAGGCTTGGATTACTATGGTCTGGTACAAGATCTTGAGTTTTCTAAAACTTTGGGAATGACTGCAAATCAAGGGAGAGTATGTTAAAGTCCACTCATGAGCTGGCATCCTGCTCAGCTGGAAGGAAGGGACCAGAGGTATTGCACATAAATAATCTGTACAAGTGCTGTGTGAATATTGTGAGAGTGTATAACTAGATCTCTGGCATACGTTTTCCACCTTGCTACTGGATGGACCTGCAAACAGGAACAGCTGCAAGGAAGTGGAAGAGAAGAAATCTCCTGAGCATTAAGTTTGTAGAAGTCAGCTTCCCTTAACAGTGACCACTCTTATGACTGTTGCATAATTTTGTTAATATTGAGGGCACAGCCCTCTATACTTAGGTACCTTTTAAGCTGATATATTAGTATGGCTTTGTCTCCCAATCATTATTCTGCCAATGAGCACCAGAGTAAGAATTACAGTTTCTTCACATAGTTTCCTTTATTCATTGACATTTAAAATTGATGTTGACACAAGAAAGGATATAACATTTCATCATTAAGGACAACAAGAACTTTGTCTAAAATAAGCATTGGATCAAGCAAATAGAGAAAACAGTAAGAAGATGTGTTTAGTTGACCAAAATGGCTATGGTGATTAAGAGTTTGGATTTTTGTGCATTTTTTTTCTAACTCACATCAAGGAACACTTATTGAATTCTTGATAGTGATACTAAACTATTTCATTTACTTCAATTTACTATTTCACACTAGAACAAGTTATTTCTGAACTAAGTATCTCACTGAAGTATCACACATTGTAGATGACAAAGAGATAATGCAATAAAGGCAGGATTCTTAAGAGTTTGGGAAATTTTCATGCTATTATAATTGTTATACAAAACATAGAGTAATATNATTCATTCTGTGTGCTCGTGGGCACTTTGTTTATTAAATAAATAGCTTTTTCCACTTTTCTAGAAAGGAAGTTTTTTTCCGAACCAGCTGTGGGGGAGGGGCCGTTTGGGTTTGCTTTTCCAGAGGAGCCCCATTCAGAGGTTTCCCCGCAAATTTGCCCTAAACCAGGACAATGTGCAAGCATGCAGTAAGCATGCTGTAAAACAGACATGATAGGAAACAGACTATAAAAGGCAACTGTGTGCCAGCTGAGTACTGATAATGCTCTTCCATGCAGTGTTAGATGAATTGGAACCTTCACTGGCATTGCTTAAAGTAACCTTACCTGACTGTTATGAATCAGACCAAGCAGATCTAATTTTCTACTTTTTCACTGGCATCTGACACCTATTTAAATGATGTTAAAGCTGCAACAGAACTCTGGGAAAGGTGAAGCATGATAATTTAAATCCCTTTCTATAGTAATGCCAGCATTTATTATTTTTACCAGGGAGATCTTTGACCCTGTTTTCCCATAATTTAATAGATGAGCATTGGTTCAAACATCTATATCTTTTAAAGAGTTTTCTAACTCGAGGCTACAGCTCTGGTTTATTCCTTCCACCTCAGTTTGAGGTGAGTGCAAGACATTTTAAAGGATACAGGAAGAGTTCAGAATTGTTCCAGGGTTTACAAACATTATATGTATTGTCTGCACAATATTGTCCCTTAAAAATTGTTTGGCTCTAACCTTATCTTATTCATATAGTCCAAATTTTCATACACAAAATAATTTCTGAAAAAATATTGTTGAACATGTTATCGTTCATGTTAGTGTCTCTTTCAGTTCTCGAAACCATAGAGTCTTATTTATTGAGATGCAAACAGGTTTATTTTTTCCACATGCTAATAAGTTGTAACATGACTTTTAATATTGATATACAAATTTTAATTTTCAGATAATGATTGGTAAATAGCTAAAAAAATCTATGATTTGTGTTACTATATTTTTGATATTTTATCGGCATAGAAGTAACAATCATATAGATGAAAAACTATGATTTATTAGAGAGGAAAGAAATGCTGCTCTGGAGATTTTTTTGCACCATTCTTTTCTCAAAATGAAGCTTCATGTGGTTAAATTCAATGAGTCCGTGTTGTTGTGGTTTACTCATAGACCACAATATCTATGCAGAATATTTCAAACAACTTTCTAGTAGACCAAGGTTTCCACCATTACTGGTATTAATTTACACTTTTGTTAATTCTCAGAAGTCAGGGTTTAAATACTCAGGGAATATGGACAGCCTGGTTTTACTTGAAGTCAGTGTTGTGTCACATAGCCACTGCACAGGCTTTACACAACAACCTTGAATCCTTATTAGATCTTTCTAACTGGAGGCAGAATTTGACCTCAGTATCTAAAGCCTACAGTTCTTCACCTTTAACAAGAAAAATTCTATATATTTTTTGGATCTAACAAACCAGTCTGCTGAAATAACCTTGTTCATACTTATAATAAAATGGTAAATTGAATGATGATTTATATGCATTGATTACCATATAAATAACTCTGAAAATAAATATGATGCAGACAGTGTCCTGACAACCAGCAAGCCTATAATGACACAAACATATTGAAAGGAAGAATAAATATTGGCACAAGGACAAATGTTGAGGCAGAAAGAATTAGCACTTGACAACAGAAGTAGTTCATACTGGATGTAGAGAGTTCACTTATAGAGCTATTATGTCTTACTATTTTTAATTTTTAAACTGAGATAATTTCCTTGGTACCTCATCTCCAGACAACAAAAGTCTTGAATAAAGACACAGCTAAAGACTTTCTTCTTTGACTATTATACGCTTTCATTCATGGCAGAAAAAAGATAAAAGTCTGTCAATATTAAAAAAGTAATCAGTTAAAAAGTTTGGATGAAGAAACAGAAGCATATATAGAAGTGTGCAGAAGTTGCGTTTTATACTTAATGTTTTGAATTTAATTACGTATTTTAAAACAATTGTGCCTTCTCGTTTAGATAAAACTTATAAAATTGATTTATGTACCAGAATATCAATGTCATAGAACTTTTTAAATAAGCCATTTCCATATAATGTTGAGCTGCTACTTTTTGTCACAACTTTGAAGTATGAAGGTAGAGTGTCAAAAAAACAGTTCCACACTTTCTTTAATTGAATTACGTGTATGTCTTTCACAAAGTTCTTAGAGTTTTTTGTAAGACTCCTCATATTTCATGCCATGAAATTAAGAAATAATTGAGAAGTGTCTCAAGAATTTATTCTGTTTCCTTTTTTATTTTTCATTTTCCTCAAGCAATATTTTATTACTGTTATGCTTTTTTTCCTTTCAGTGCAAATGTTTAATCTTTAGAGCGATAAGTTTTATTTCCTACCTTTGCAAATATATTAGCAATTACAGACCCAGTGTAATTTTATATAACTATATTGCTGCCAAGTCCAGATGATATCTGAGAGACTGGAAAGTTTATTTATTTTGTTGCTGAGATCATCCTCTCATGCCACAAATTACTTTCCAAAAAAAAAAAAAAAAAGACAAAATGCAAAACTTCCACAATCCCACAATTACAACTGCCATACCTGTGAAATCATCCATAAACTATGATTCCAGAGATAATAATGCTTATTAAGGTATTGGCTCCCATGTGTTTATTTGTTAAGAACTTGCCTTTTGAGATAGCAGGTTTTTATTGGTCTTGCAATTCTTATAATGGGTAATTTATGCAATTCATTAGGCAAGGCTTTTATTCAGAATCTATAGGACTCAGACATACAGAGCTATGTGACCGAAAAATCTTAATTGTATAAACATGTGATGCAAATCCTTTTAGCCTCCCTTTACCCCTAAGTGTGCAGTCAGTTTTAGGGTTTTGTGTGGCACTTTCCTGCTTGTTCTCTGAACAGCCAGGAAGCAGTATATTTCAGGTATATCTCATAGGCCTCAAAACTGAATCTTTTCTCATCAGTAAGAGGTTTTGACATGAATGAAGCAATTTCAATCTTTGATTTCTTCAACTTCCTCCAGTACTGCACCAGTTTCTAAGCAAATTACAAGGCATCATTCCTTAGCTATACCTTTCTTTAGAGTTCAAAATGCCTTTCTGTCAGTCAGCCTTCAGTTCATATAGACTTTATTGGTTACCTACATGCTTCACCCTTCCATATGTGCTTATTTGATTTTCCAGGTCAGAATACTTTAGAAAATAACACATGTTAGTAAGTGAATAAATTTATACGTAACTTAGCACACAAATAATTTTCCATGAAATTCACTCCAGAATCTTCGTAAATATCTCCACAATGCAAGCAATTCTAATTATAGAGTATTTTGTCTTTCTCTTCATCCTGTTTGGATGGTCTATAACAGACTCCATCATGATATCTGTGGAGTTTGGAAGTGGGAATTAGTTTGAATAAACTGTAGTGGGATGAATAATCTTAAACACTAATCTGAATACTACCAGCTGAAATATATCCTGAAAGATAACTTTACACTTCAGACCTTTGGGTGGGATTCAGCTGCTGGTGCAGATCCCTCAGTATGGGCAAAAAGGAGCATGTAAACACTTTAAACAGTGAGGAACTGTAAGTGTAAGAAGATATAATCAATATAGTCAATGGAGTCTTGTGGTGGTGTGTTTGAGTTCACTGCCTTAATGAATTGTTCTATGTTCTGCATCCCCCTGTTCCTCCTAAGTGAATGCTTTGCCCCAAAAGCTATGCCCTTCCTTAAGCTGTCAGTTTAGCCTGACTCTGTGCACCTTTCCTGAATGTTCCATGCCAATCTTCCCTTGAACCAAAGCCCTTGCCTAGTACCCCACCTACCTGAATGTCAATCCTTGTCTGTCCCTGCCTCTAGTTCTAAAATGTTCTATATTACTCCATTGGTTTATCCAGGTTGTGTCCTCCCCTTATGCCCTCTCATTGGTTATTGTTTTTATAAGCCACACCTTAGGAGACTCCTACTGTCTTTCCTCATTGGCTGAGCCCTGGTTCCCACCCCTTGGACCGCCCCAGTTTATAAACTGCTGCAAACTGTATGCTGTGCTCTGTCAGCTGCCATCCCTTTGAGAGGTTAAAACCTCTTGGAATACAAACAGGAGAGCCTCCCTCTCATTCCAGCCTCCAACCTGCGCCACTATCAGATCTTTGTGCTGTAGAGCAAGAGCTCTAAGCTGTGGCTCCCATTGCTCTCTTGGGAGTCATGTCCCATTTCTGGCATAGTGCTGGCATGGCAGAGCTTGCCCGTAGACTCCAGCACAGCATTAGAGTCTAGAAAATTTTTCATGTTGCCTCAATTTGAGCAAGTCATGTCTGTCAGCTAAAGAGCTCTCTAGACTTCTTTCACGGGCTGATTCTCCCAGGAATCAAGTTTCAAATTAATTGCTAATCATTACACAGAGTCAATAGTAATTCATGTACTGGAAACTGCATAATCTTGAATAAAACTATGGTATAAATAAATCCCAGTCAGGCTCTTTCTCTCTTCCTGAAGACAGGAAGTAGGCCATGGTTTACAGCTTTGTGATTGAACTTGTTCCCTCAAGAGCAGGATGGCCCTATTCCTGCTGTCTATTTGATAGAGTGAGTGTTGGTGGTCCCTCTTTAATTGCTCCCAAGCCTTGTCAAGAAAAGGGCTAGCTAGAGCCAAACACTGTGGAAAAGAATCTTCCTGTGCCTGAACAGGGTCCTTGTTCAGTTTGCTAGTGTGGAGCCTTTTAGATTAGCATACTAACAGTGGCTTTGAGTTCTTTGATGCAAATTATCTGAGCAGAGAAATTCCATTTATTCTTCTGAGATTTCAAATGAAACACCTCACATACCAGTATTTAATTCTTCAGACCATCAATAGAAGACAAGCAACAAAATAATTCTGAAGGCTCTGACTCCATTCTATCGTACAGACATTAACTATGTATGTCATGTTGAATACTAAGTCAATATAATTGAATTTTGCTATAAATATTTAGAATTAATGACCTTAACTAAAGTAATAAATATTAAACAAAAAATACATTGATTAAAAGAAAAACTGATCTTTCTTACAAAGTTCTGATAAGATGGCAGAAGAATTATTATCAAATGCAAATAAAACGTACACAGCCAGAGGGGGTATTAATTTTTTACTGTGCTATTAAATTTTTATTGTGGTAACAATAAAATGGTTCTTGAGTAAAATCCCTTAAAACTTCCACGATTCAGTAGTAGCATATAACATTTCTCCTGAACACTGAAAGAATATATTTGGAATTCAGTTACAATTGTTTCCCATTTAAAGCACAGATTAAAGAATATAGCAGTACAAAAGGCTTCTTTATGGCATTAATGTATTTAATTTTGTAAATTAAATTTGAATTTTCCTTGAAAGCATGCACCTTGTGCTGGTTTGAAAGTAAAACCAGTGAAAGACTCCAAGTCAGAAATACAATTTAATAGGAGGGGGAAAAAAGTAAAATAAAATAAGTTAAATAGTACAACCTGTTAGTCAGGGCGCTGGTAGCAGTCTGGATGAAGTGGTCGTGTTGAAGCCGTGATCCTGTAGAAAAGTCCGGTAGCTCCTGTCCTCTGGGAATCCAGCAAGTTAAGGGCTCCCTGTGCTATCCCGGGTTATATCCAGGTGGGAATGCTTGGCTCCTCCCCATGGGAGAAGCATCCCACAATGGAACGATGTAATTTTATGACTCATACAATGGGTCCTTGATTGCCCATTAAACAGAGATAACTCCTGCAGGGAGTTACCCATGAGTCACACAGCACAGCATGAATGGGCCCATTAACAGAAGATAGTCTGGAGGGTGGGGACAAGGGGAACACTGCCCCACCTGGTTTCAACAACTCATGAAGATGGTGGTAGAATACACACCTTGGGCATATCTTACATTGTAACCTAGGACAACCTCCATATCCATCTTGCGCTACAAAAAAGGGAAATACATAAGAGTGGTTGACCATGGCTGACTGTCAGGTGTACAACAAGTTGCTCTCTCACTCCCCTTCCTTAACTGGACAAGGAAGAGAAACTACAGTGAAAAGTTCATGAATTGGGATAAGGATAAGGAGATAACTCACCAACTACCATCACAGACAAAACCAAACTCAGCTTGAGGAAATTAATTTAGTTTATTGCCAACCAAATCAGAATAGAATAATGAGAAATAAGAGCAAATTTTAAAACTCCTTCCCCTGGCTCTTTCCTTGTTCCTGAGAGCTCAACCCCTCTACCAAGTTCTCTGCTCCACTGTGGACCTCCATGGTGTGCAGGGGAATAACCTGCATAGGCATGGTCTTCTCCATGGGCTGCTGGGGAATCTCTGCTCCGGCGCCTGGAGCACCTCCTCCCCTTCCTTCTTCAATGACCCTGGTATCTGCAGGGTTATTTCTCTCAAATTTTCTCATTCCTTTCTCCCATCTGCTATTTTAGGGCAGATTTTAGGCCTTCTTAAAATACATTATTATAGAGGTGCCGCCAAAACAGCTGATTGTTTCATTTTTCTGGGGTCCATCTTGGAGCTGGCTGGAAGCAGCTCATTTGGACATGAGAACAGCTTCTTGCTTCTACTTACACATGCCATGCCTGTGGCCTGTAGTTCTCCTGCTACCAAAACCTTGTCATGTAAACCCACTAACACCTAGTGTTGAATTGCTTGAAGGACATCTGTGTTTGCAAAAAAAAAAAAAATCATCTCATCCTCTCTAACCAAACCATGTTAAGATGTTTAGAGTTGCATTCTTTTTTTTTTTTTTTAAATGAAAAATATGAAATATTCAAATATCATGTATACTCAATTTACTAAAGCCACATAGTGGCACTGCAGTTTTGAGAAGCAAGTAGGGGAAAAGGAAGACAAATGCAATGAGATGGATTCCAGACCTCCAGTTAGCAATTTATACATTTTTATGTTATTTTTCTGGTCATTTGTCTCATCAGCAGATTTTTAAAAAGTTTACGTGACTGACACGTTAAATTAGTTTTTAAGGTCTGCAATGCCAATCTTTATTTTATGCTTGGTCTTCTGAATTGTAATTACTTTTCATAAAGAAAGAAAATAGGAAAGTACAGGCTACTGTATACCTTACTTGTTAATTCTCATGTGAGTACATAAGCTACATATATATGAAAGAGAGAGAGAGACTATATATAAATTATATATATGGTTTATATAATAAATTGTATCTACGTTACCATGTAGAATATACATTTGTAAATAAGTTATGGAAACCAAAAGATCCAAATATCATGTTTCTTTGTCAGTCAGGCCATGATGTAGCAATATATAAAGTACACACCTGCCATAAAATATATGAGGCGCCTTACAGTACCTTAAATATATTCAAAGTGTATAGATGTGTTGTATATACTGCATAGAACGGTGATGTCTAGGTGATGGGAAGTTTGTTGACTGACTATTGTTCTGACAGAGAGAATAGGAACCTGTAGAATCCAATTGCAAAAAGAACAGGTAATGTTGTGTTGGATGGTGACTACTCCAGAAACAACTGAATCAGTGGAGAAATTTTATTAGTCTGCTCTTGTCCATGTATTTTGCACATAGTCACAGTCTTGTTAGAATAAGTGGTTATCACCACTGTCACACAACAAAACACAGTCATAAAATAAAAATCTGAAGAAAAATTCTTAATCCTGAAGTATTTGCTTTCTCACAGTATATTCATAAATATTAATGTCATTATTGCTGATATTGAAAGACTAAGAATTCAGAAAAATTTTGGGAACTCTTGATCACATTTTTATTCTGCTATGCAGAGGTGTTCTAAAAAATCATGTTCATCTTTATCCTAATAAAAGTCATTAAATTCTATTCAAGGTCAACCAGGATGAGAATACAGTCCCCTTTTTCTCAAAGATGACTGGTTTTCTTTGTTTTCAGCGTAGGAACTATTGTCAGCAATGTCTGATTAATTTATAACATCAACCCATTAAATTTGCTTACCTTTTTCAAGTTTTCTGTCTCTGCAAATGCTGTGCCATTTCAAACTTTCCTAACAGAAATTCTGTGCAATTTTTCCTTATTTTTCAGTAATTTGATGCATGTATTATTCTATATGTACACTTGTACAGTTTTCCCTTATTTTAAACACAGCTAAGAACATGCTGTTTGATATGGACACTTCTACAGTATGGACCCTAAGAAATGTACTAAAAAACATTCTTTATTTTTTTGTTGTATTTGGGGGATTTTGATTGATACAGAATGGAAGTAATTCTCTGTTCGAGTATACTCTGTAATTTAAGAAGCATGTAATGAAACGAGCATGTAATAAACCAAAGACAGTATTACATTATTCACAAAAAATACTTTTAAAGATACTATCGTACTATAGATGTAAAAGCAATACATTTATGGATTTGCAATCTTCAGTCAATTTTTACTCTCAAATGCAGACATTTTTAGCTTAAATTAGAATATTCTGATTTATAATTCAATCTATTGAGCTGTTTATGTATTAGATCTCTGTTACTCAATGCATTGATATTCATCTGCACCCTGATATACAAAACCAGAGACTGTCTATTTCAGTTTCAGGCAAATATAAAATGAAATAAGTTGTTAAATATGTTGTTAAATATTCCTGGTTTTGTGCCTTCTGTATCTTGCACTTCCTTCCTCATTTTACTCCTATTTCAGCAAAGCAATACTGAATAAAGAAAATCCTCTGAAGCCATTTAGATGCCATAAATTAATCTTCTCTGCCATGGATAAACTGAATGAAACCATAATACTTAAACAAATACCTTAAATAAATTGCTTAAGTTTCAGTCACTACAATTAAATACAAGCCTTAGAGAAAGGGACATTCCTAAAGTGGATGCTATTATACAGGCATGATGTTTACCAGAAAAAAAAAGCTTAGAATACAAACTTGAAAATTTTATCAAAATTGTTTGACAGCCAGGTCCAATGAGGAAAACATTTTCTGAGAGGGAAAAACAAACTAGCAGCAGCCTGTGGAACGGTCAAGTAGAAATGTAAAATATTTTTTGGTTATAATTCTTATTAATTCAAATAAATAATACTAGACATTGTGACAGGATATAATCATGATTTGTGACTTTTCCTATGGATGTGGATTTAGGGTTGGTTTGGGTTTGTTTCTCTGTCAGTATATCTAACACATCCTCTTTAGGGCACTCTCTAGTACTGGCCTTTAAAAAGGATGTAAAAGCAACTGTGCAAATTACTGATTCATCCGAACTGTATTCTGAGCTTCACCAATTTTATCTCTGCTAGCAGGATATACCCAAAAAATGTTTGTTTTAATAGTACAAATCTCTAATGAGATAAAAACTGACACTTTCTTGTTACGACTGAGCCTAATCTTGAATGTGTATGACTACTCAGAATACTTTTATTAAAAGCTTTTTAAGTCTTTGATTTTTATTATAATCATCAAGACATTTTCTATCTAATATTTGTTTCTACATCTGAAGGAGCAAGTATTTTCTGTGAATGTATTCAGTGGATGTGATATAGAAGACACACACTGACAGTGAGAAAAATACTGTCACTCTTTCTTTTTCAAACCACAACTGCTTCTGCTTTTTCTCCTTCTCTTTAGAATTTTACCTTCTGCTTCAGTGCATAATACATTATGCTTCTCCTCAGCTGTCCATCTTGTCTCTGTCTTTGGTAAAGGTTTCTTCATTCTCAAAAGCAGTAGTGTTAAATTTAAGTAGGTGGATACTGTGATTCAGGCCTTACTGAAAGCTGTGATTTATTCATTAAAATTGAAACTTCTGTTGTAGATATTTGGAATGGGAGGAAGGGATGAAGGGTGGGAAGGGAAGAGTGTGCTAAATGGTTATTTTTCAGTGTATAGAATAACTGAATAGGCTAATTTTAAGCCTTTTTATTTCTCTGAGCTTCAAGAACTCTTTTTCTGAATGAGAACATCTGTTCCATCATCATTTTTTCTAGCTCAAATAATTCCATGACTATGGCTAATAAAGAAGTATTTGCCTCTGCTGCTTCTCATCGCACTTTTTAAAAATCAAAGCATTTGTATATTGTTCTCCCAAAACAAGACCTAATTTTGTGTGAAGCTAAGTCATAGTAACAAATATAAAACCCCCACTCAACCATCTAAAGGGTGTATGTGTGACAACATTCATTTAATTAGAAGATTTTATTTAATTATAGTTATCACAAATAGATGAAATCCAAAGTAGGATTCTGCTAGCCATTCAGGGTGCTAAATTCATTACTTACTATCCACAGCTTTCATTAGCTTAACTGGCTAAACGAATGTCCAAAGGTATGTTTGTGCTTAAGACTGTCTTTTTGTTTACTAAAGGCCCATCTTTATGCTGTAAAAATTATAACAGTATATTGTAGAGGGACTCGTTAAAAGACACTATTATTTGAGAATACTTTTCCCCTCACAAAATTAAACCCTAAATGGCCTTATGTTTATTCAAAACAAGCATTTTAACAAGTGTTGATTCTGACAATGTTAAAGACAGTGGATTTTGTTTATTTAACTGTGTTCCCAAGGAAAACAAACT
Source organism: Donacobius atricapilla (assembly GCA_013397315.1). NCBI lineage: Eukaryota > Metazoa > Chordata > Aves > Passeriformes > Mimidae > Donacobius > Donacobius atricapilla. The sequence goes on along the minus strand of WBMY01002813.1, from coordinate 337,522 downwards.
TTAATTATTAGTTCAAAAATTATTTTATCTGTATTTGTTTCTTTACCAGCAAACTCTTGCTCATTGCAGGCAGAAACAACAGTGAGCCATGAGTCTCTGAGAGGATTAGCTTTTCAGGAGTGGTAGTCAGTAGCTCTTAGAGAAATATGTGCATGAATAAAATTGTTGAATGCTTTTTGATCCTGAAATCCAATTACTCCTGCTGAACACCACAGTGTACATGAATCTTCACAAAAGAAAATATCAGTATATGTAAATAGTACTATAGTTATTTTTAAAACAAAAAGAAAAACAAACAAACAAACAACAACAAGAACAAGAATGGCTTGGGTTGGGAGGGACTTAAAAGATCATCGAGTTCCAACCACTGCCACAGGCAGGATCAGTTTCTGATAGAGCAGGTTTCTCAGAGTTCCATCTAACAACAGCCTCAAACACTTCCAGGGCTGGGGTATCCAGAGCTTCCCTGGGCAAACTGTTCCAGTGCCTCACGATCCTCTCGGTAAAGAATTATTTTCTAATATCTAACATAAGTCTATCCTCTTGCAGTTTAAAACCATTACCTCTTGTCCAGTCACTGAATGCACTCTCCATCTTTCCTGTAGGCTCTCTCCAAGCTTCATCACAATCAAATTTCGTCTCTATAGTCTTCCCACATTACCTGTTCTTGTTTCCACTGCCTGTGCATTTACTTCTTTACTTTTAATTTCACCAGCAGTTCACTACCATATTATAAATGGGTGTAACTAGTATGGATATATCCATCTTTTCTTTACTGGTAGAGTGATTAAAGTTTATGTATTATAGAGTGGTAATATTTATCTCATTGCATAATATTGAAATGGTAATATTTTCATTCTGTCAAGCCACATACACAGTGCATTTCCATCAACACAGTAAATTTGTAACATCATAGAGGATACGGCTAGGAAAATGTTTGTAGATCCCAAAAAAGTGAAAGTTTCCATTAGCCTGTTTTATCAGCACAGATATATTGTGTGTTAAGTTTCAAATCTGAGGTCCCAAAAATTATTTATATTGAATCCATATAAAGGCCAAACTGAAGTAAACATCTTCATGTCATTGTTTATTTTCACAACTGTCTTGGTTTGGGAGTTTTGTGTGTGTGTGTCTATTTCATAGGAGAAAATCATGAAGACTATGTTTCTATCATGACAAAGTATTTTTAAATATTAAATAAAACAGCACTTGGGTTTGAAATGACTAGTATTTAGCTCTCAACCTCTTATATACATATTCTGAGTGATCATTTTAATTTCCTTGTGAAATAAGTGTTTAAGTGTGTGCGAGTTTTTAAACTACTTCATTAAGGTTGTTTTATTTTTTCCACCAATCTGTAAAGGCTTTTTCCAATGCCTTGAAGTGATAGGACAAGGAGGAATGGTTTTAAACTTGAAGAGGGTGGACTTAAATTAGATGTTTGCAAGAAGTTTTTTACTGTCAGAGCGGTGGGGCTATGGAATGTGTTGCCCAGCGAAGTTGCAGTTGCCCCATCTCTGTAAGCATTCAAAGCCAGGTTGGATGGGACTCTGAGCAACGTGGTCTAGGGGAAAGTGTCTCTGTCCATGGCTATTATGTACCTGCCTTAATTACAGTAATTAATTGGTCAGATTGACCCTTAAGAATGGTTTCATGAGAAACACCATTTTCTCCACATTGCAGTGATGATGTCAAGCTTTCCTAAAACAAACAAAACCGAAGCAAAATGTATGAATTTTGAAATGTGAAAATATTTTGCTAAGCTATGTCTAAAATGCCAAATAAAAGATGGTCTAGAAGCAAAACTCTGACCCTGAGGCTAAATGGCTCTGTCTGGCTTGCATCTATTCCATTAAGATGTACATCTAAAGCAGATTGATTCTGGAGAGTTAGTTGGAGATTTCCTAAAGCCAGGCAAGGATTGAGAAAATTGTGGATAAGAAGGTGTCTGAATTCCTGAACTCACCCCTTGAACCTCTACTTATGAGCAAAACTGAAGCATCATTTTATGCAGTAAAAATATAAATAAGAATAATATTAATCGGAAAAAGTTCTACTAATGTAGTGAACTCTTTTTTTCCATAGAAGGATTTTATGTATAAGAAAACTGAGAAAAAAATCTTATTAATGAAAACTTGAGATTTCTGGAGTTTTTTTGAACCAAGAGTCTCTGAAGAACATTTCTCTTACTTCTTCTTGAACACTCTCAACTACTCTGTCTAGTGCCCTTGGTATCCCTTCTGGGAAACAGACCATTAGCAACTATGTCAGGATGGAGACTGTATGTGTGACCCTTCTTTGTGTAGTTAGCTCTACATATAGGTTTAAACATCAGAGACAGATGGTATTTCACAGCACTCTAAGTTAGGAGTATGTGGAAGGTTTCACCTTTTCATTTTGTTTCAAATAGAGGGATCCTTGGCTTCTGCATTTCCTTTCCATATTTTGGGTTTAAATACACCAAAGTCCCATGACCTGCTCAAAGCAGTTCAGGACTTTAATCTTGAACCTTTAAAAAGTCCAAGATTTATTTCATTTTTTAAGCAAGTGGGTAATTTATGGGCAATTTTTGAAGATCCTTGTTGTGTACTGATGTGCAATCATTGCTGTAACTATATTTCATTTTCTGCCCCTATATACGAATCTGGCCTCCTTCTCAGGAGGATGTTTTCACCAACTACCAAAAAAGCACAGGAAATACCATCTCTCCTCTGGACTATCAAACTGACTTCTATGTATTTCTAATCCTGGAGTGTGATAGATGCCACTGAACCTGTGGCAGCATTGTGGCTGCAGGGAATCTTGTAAAATAACTGTTGTGATGGCCTGACACATCCAGAATGTATCCATCTTACCCAGGTAAGAGGTACCAGAAACATCTAACATTCTTTTAAATGTTTTGGAATCTAAAGTATTAAAGAAGATAGGGTGATTTTTCTTTTCCATTTAACTTAACTGAGATTTAATGGATATGCTAGGCTGTAGTGTCATCTAGATTCCTACACACGATTATTCTCATTTTTAAGCTTGAAGATATTTAAGTATCTCTGTTAGGAACTTTTATGCTTGCTAGGATTGCAATATCTGAAAGTGTCCCAGTCTCCAGCAGACTGATCTTTCCAGTAAAGCATTATGTATGAAAATATTATTTTTCTGCCTAGTCTGCTTCTGGTCAGTTCATGCTCTTAAGCTGTGAATGGGATCATTAAAGTAATATGATTAAGACTTTGTTCAACTTGGAAAGTAGCGCAGTGTAATAGATACAAATACTCCCTGTTGGAGGAAGGAAATGAATTGCATTAAGGTTCTCACTCCTTCGACAGACACATGGTCAATAAAATGTAATAGATGAATCCACCCACAATCCGGTCTTTTTCTTAGTTTAGATGTTGTGGTGATGATGTTAGAGTCCATCATTTCAGTAAAATTTTAGCAGAATCATTTAGATGCATAGTAATTATTTATTTTCAGATGAGGAAGTGAGAGTTTCAAATCCATAGTGGTTTTCAGATTAGAACCTGTTTCACAAAAGTATTTTCCCTTTAGGTTCAGTCTTCATAATTCACCTTTAAATTTTAATACTGTTTGTATAAGACTATGTTTCATAGGAGCTGGAGAAGAATAATGGAAATCTTAATGATTACCTAAATGTTGTGCTTATATAGGAAAAGAGCCTGAAGTTCAGTCGCTGTCTATTTTATTTATCAGTTGTAGATCCTGCTTACCACTGGTAGCTAAATTTGCTGAAGACTTAGATGATGAACTTTCACCTTGATATGTTATCATTTACTCAGTTAAGCAGAAGGTGGCCCCGGAGCTTGCTCAAGTCAGCTAAGGAAGTTACAATCATCAGCAGAAGCTACGACCTTTAAGAGATAAGAAAAAGAAACACCCAATCCAGACATAATGAAAAGACCCAATGAAGAGAGGAAGGACCCCTGACTCCAATATTACTATTGATCAGAATTCTTTTGTGATGGGTGGGGAACTTCGATTTAAGGATATCATTGCTGATGTCTTTCTTTGTTCAAGGTCTCTATGGAGGCACATGGTTAAAGATGTAATAACACTAATAAATTTTTTTAAATTATTTTATAGAGGAATCTATCTTTCAGCTTATTGATTCAGGGGAAATCTAGAACAGCTTAGAGATTCATACCAGCTGTGGTTGCTCTAATGCATAACTTCCATAGAATAATGTTGGTCTAATGTAAGATAAAAATATTTCAGACCCAGAGCTGGGGTATCTCACCCATTCCCTTCTTGCCCATTTCAGCTGAGTTTTTTATTCTCCTAGTTTCTTTCTTTTCTTCTTTCCTTCTTTCTTTCTTTCTCTTTCTTTCTGTCTTTCTTTCTTTCTTTCTTTCTTTCTTTCTTTCTTTCTTTCTTTCTTTCTTTCTGTCCCCCTTCCCCCCACCCCCGCCTTTTTTTCCCTAACTATACATATGCACTCCTCAAAACTGGGCAAGAAGAAAATGCACATTATTCTGAAACTGGGTTTCTGACCCTGTGTGTAACTAAAATCTAACCATGTGAACAGACAGGTAAATCGTGAAAGTATTTTGTAAGATTTTGTCCTATTCTTTGAAGATTGTGGCCTGCAGTGCATTTTGTAGAATAATATGTGTGGAAAAAGTCTTATCCTAACTCACTCTAAATTGATGTATTTTTCTTAAAGTAAATATAAGAATTAAAATAAAAATTCAAGAACATGACCATCTTCGGTAGTTCAGGAAGTCTCAGTACATGCAACTTTATCAAACAAAGGAACTCCACATTTCTGAATGTGTACGGTACTAAATCCATGTACTAAGACACTGAAAAATCAATGATATGGAACATTTTATGCAAAAATATCATTCTTATCAAAAGTGACCACAGACTAAAAGGACAAAATTTGAAAAAATAAAAAGAACCTTACTAACACAAAAAAAACCTTTTCTAGTACTGAACATATGAATGTAACATCATCTTGCTAAGTTTGTGCATGTGTTTTTCAAACATTTACATAGTCCCTTTGTTATGGGACTGCTCATTTTAATTTCAGTTAATGTAGTTTCAGCCTGTAATTTATAGACTTTTTAGATTTCCAGAGTTTAATGGGAAAAGGGCAATCAGAACATACATGCAAGCCTCCTATACGCTACTGCATTTCAGCAGCTTAAGTTATGAAAGTGACTATGCACAAAGTTTGCAAAGTAGAATATTGCTAATTCTTTCAGATGCATTTTAGGGAATGCTGATTAAATTCAAATATTCTCTAAATATTTGACAAGGTAAGGAGAATGTTGAATAACTAAGACACAGCAGTAAACGGTATAACTACCAGAGAAATTCTCAGCAGTCATACTGACAGTCAGGTAGATTTTCTTTGTTTATGTTATACAACATCCATTTTTATATTTCTTTGATATCACTAATCTGAGTTTAGTGACAGATTGATTTTTTTTACTTGTTATCACTTGAGTAAGACTGTGTAAATTTAGGTGAAATTTGATTAAATTTAAAAAATTCCACAATGCATGCTGATTGCAGTTACTTTTTAATAATTTTTCTAATAAATTTTCAAACACTTCTGAAGTTTGAATTACAACAATTCACAGAAATTTATTGACATTTTGTCTCAAAATAAAAAAATGTTCTATTGACAGAATAATAGGAATATGTATTGCAAACTGCATCCTGCAGTGCATCAAATGCAGTATAACAAGCCTGCAAAAGAGGAGGGTAACAAACAACGAGAGGGCTGGAAGAAATTTCCCACCGGAAGTGGTTGAGGGCTCTGTTTTTCTAGCTTGGAGAAAAGGAAGCTGATGCATTACTTATTTTGCCTGTGGTTTCCTGAGGAGGAAAAGTGGAGAGGGAGGGATCTTCTCCCTATGATCCAATTGTAAGGACAATTCAAATCTGCATCAGGGGAAAGTCAGACATGATGTTAGGAAACATTTCTTTACTGAGGGGGTAATAAAATCCTGGGACAGGTTTTCTAGAGAGGTGATGGATACCTCAAACCTGTCAGTGTTAAACAGGTATTTGAACAATGCCCATAGCATCATGATTTAACATTGTGTCAGTCCTTAAGCCTTCAGAAAGTTGGGCTATATGATCACTATAGGCCTCTTCCAACTGAAATAGTCTCTCCTCCCCCTCCCTTCCCCCTTTTTAGGTTTCACCCACTGATTTCAGACTTTTTCTTCATATAATAAGAATTTTGAATTCAAAAACTACACTTCAGAGAGCTTGCTCTCCCTACTGTTCCATGTCATTTGGAAATTTTCAAGTGTGCTCTCCAGTTCTACCAAAACTACAGTTGAAAATACGGAGCTAAACAAATTCCTGCATAGATCCCTGTGAGTCCCCAAGAAAGAGTCTGGTAACCTAAATGTAAAGTTATTTTCTTGATTATACATGGCACTTTCTTGGTTATTTTACCTTCTTCATGAGAATCTTCTTATGAAAATGTCATTTAAACTAAAGTTCCACTAGTCAAAGTGAATCAGTTTTATTACTTCTTTTATGAATTCTGCCAGGTTTTCTATGAAAAGACTAAATTAAATTAGTTTGACACAATCAATTCTTGACAAATCCCTACTTGATGATTCCTGACAACTCTATCTTTATCCTCTCTGCATTTTTTAATCAAATTTAGATATTTAACTGAATATTCATAGTTTTTTTCTCATTTTCCACAGTGTTGAAGTGAAAGAAACTTCTTACTAATTAATTACTAAGTCCTTTTTTTCCTCACTTTTATTTATAGATCTAATACTACTTCTAAACCTGTTACAAGAGAAGAGCAGAGCAATCACTGGTGGTTAAAACAATATTGTAAGTAAGGTCTTTCCATGCCACAGCTTCACCAAGGCATCTTACAGTCTAATTTAAGTAGTAGTTTCTTCTTGCCTTGTTTTGGTCTATGCTACTATCCTACAAGCCAGTCACAACTCAACTCTTACGTTCTAGAGATCAGAACACCATAACTGATTCAATTATCTTTTCTGTCTCATCTATTTTTTTGATGTACTTCACAGTTAATTATGGTACCTGTAGTTTATTTTATCTTTTTCTCTACTTACATTCTATTTAATTTATTCTACATAAGTTGTAGCTCATCTTTCAAATTTTAAGCTTTGTATGTGCTTGTTTGATACATTAAATTTATTTAGTTAGTTAGTTAGTATAGCCCTTTTTTATTTTTCTATGACTACATTTTATATTCAGACTATTAAAAGAGTTTGTGGCATAAAAGTTTCTTTCCACAATTCCTAAATTTATTTGCCACGAAGAAAAAACTACTGTATCTCTTTTGAATCATCTTTAGATCTTCTTTTATTTGGGTGTAAGCCAAGGAACAAGTTATTGATATGATACAAGAAGAATTACAATTACTGAATAAGCACTCAGCATGTCCATGACCTTGATTGTCCTTGATAATTATAAAGTAAAGCATTAAAGTGTTCAGAGAATGAAAGAATAAGAGACTTACCATAAGGGATGATGATAACAATTCAGAAACCATGAAGAGACTATCATGTTACAAAATTAAATGTATATTCATTCAGTGGTGTGTTTTAAATAATTCTTTATATTCAGGATGATTTCTCCAGTAACATTTTAAAAGCATTGCAGTGGGAATTTCATGTCATTCAGATATTTTGTATTCCACCCTTAAAACCTTATGTGAAACAAAGGTCGTTCATTTATATAATTTTTTGAAGTTCTCTGGCATACACTCATATGCCCATCCGTTTACTGATATTTCTACAAGGCAAATTGTGTTCTATGATATTTCTACAATGTAAAGTGTATTCTAGAACAAATTTTAAGGGCGGAACATGTTGTGCAGTGGTAGCTTTATTGCTTTTGAATTGTGCTTCCAAGTCCACAAATGGTTGTTGAGACATACAGTCATGTTTCCTATTGTTCTGAAGAGTGGAGATGTATTATGATTTAAGTTATTCATCACAAAAATGCTTTTTAGTTATTTTTGGGCTTGGAATTCAGGAGATTTTTATCATCTCTTTGCAACATGGCAAAGAGATGATAAAACTCTTTCAACTCTCAAAGGCAGGGAACCATCTTTAAAATGTCCCACTTTAGTATAAAATTCACCCTGTCAACTGAATACGTCTCCAGAGTACTGACAGTGCTGATCAGAGCACCACTGATTCTGAAAGGGAGCTTCAGTGTCATGTTCATGTCTGAATGCCAAAAAAGTGGCATTTGGTTATATAGATCTGAAGCTGAACAAGTTTCTTCTTCGTTGCTGCCTGAGAAAGCAGCATATTTTTAATGACATGATTATAATACCATTTTCTGGGACTCTAATACCATGAATGAATAAGATAATAGGCTGGCACAGCAGCATTTCCATCGCCTACATAATTAAATGAACCATAAAAGTCCAGTGATGTTCTAATTTTGTTTGGCTTTGAAATTCACAGCACAGAAAAGATTCTTCTGTTCAATCTTCTACATATGTGAGCAATTTCTAGGAGAAGTACTTTTTATCTCTTTCTTTCTTACCTTCCCTCATCTCAGAAATACTTTTAAATTTTCTAGGTAATAAAATATTGTTTACACACACTTGGTAGAATGCCCAGATTTTATGAAGGTCCCATACGTTTTCTTGTGTATGACAAAGAAATTAAAATTCTTAAAAAATCTTATATTCTCTTAGATGGACCTTTTACATTACAAATATGTAGATTCTTATATACATAACTTTTCTCTCTTGATTTGAGAGCAAAAAGATTATTATAAAAGCCCAAACAAACCAAACCCAACCTCCTAATTTTTTTTAACTTCAGATTAGAAATTAGTTCTGAATAGTTTTGAATGACACAAAAATTGTAAATAGGTGGAAAGAAAAATCATTGTGTTAGATGTTTGAACAAGAAAAATACAGTACTTAGTGTAATAAGACATTTCACACAGAGAAAGCTATTAAAGAAAATGGAAAAGATCTTAGACTTTCTAGCAACCAAAATCTCACTTTAACTAAGTGTTCTTCAACTATAATAGTTCAAAATGGCCCCAAAAACAGGAAAAATCAGAACTGATTTTATTTTTGAAGATTTAGCAAAATAATAAATCCAGAACAAAAACACTTTTCAGAAAATAAACTGAAAAATAGAAAAAAGTCAGTGTTCATTTCAAATTTGACTTGAGTTGGAACAAGGTTGGAAATGAAGTAGTTTCCTCTAATTTAAGCATTAGGATAAAGTACTTGTACTTTTTGTTTTTTTTTAATTCCAGATTTACTCACAGATGAGTAGCTTAAGTATGCCAATGAAAACCAATGCTGGAAAACATCTCTAAGTTCAACTTTCTGGAAAAAGAACAATGCAATTATCACATACACTCAAAAAGGCAAACCTCACATTCTTAAAAAAATTATTTATAAATATGAATTATATTTTATATAACATTGAAATTGATTTTCTTATTTAATTCACTATAAATATTGTATAATTTTGATTTGGTTTTAAATTGATGGTTATAAAATACGTAGCATATATATTTTTTCCTGGAGTATGTAAAAATCATCAATTATAAGGTCATTGAGGCATTCTTATTCCTCTGAAAACTAAATTTTTATTTAAAAATATATAAGCATTTAGATGCTGAGTCTAAGTTCCATCTTCCTGTCTCATCCAAACCAGTATGTCTATTCCCTTCAGAAAAAATTGCTCCAAAGTAAACCAATTAAGATTTAACCAAAAAAAGTCACAGAGTTAAATATTTTCAATTATTTACCAAGGGTATTAATTTTAAGTTACACTTTTTTTTGTCACTTTTGACTTTTTTTTTAATTTGTCCTATTCAATGAGAACAACTGTCAGTAGTAGTAGTAGTAGTAGTAGTAGTAGTAGTATTAGTAGTAGTAGTAGTAGTAGTAGCAGTAGTAGTAGTAGCAGTAGTAGTAGTATTGTTATTATGTGTATACTTGTCTTAGGCTGCAAAGTAATGCGGTCAATATCAAAGCTACTAGGACTCCTCCAGTATGTGAAATATTTTAAGTATAGTACTAAACTCATTAGTTTCTATGGAAACAGTTGCTGGTTTTTAAGACGTAACATATTCTGCCTTTACAGAAACACCAGACATGAACATTAAATAGTACGGACTTAATAGATTCAGAAAGGATACTCTGGTCAGAAAGACACTGGAACATCCTTTTGTATCAGAAAGAATGTACTTCACAGTTGGTAGACAAAGAAAGCTGAAAGAATAATTGAAGATATGGAACAATTCAAGCTTAGAGATTTGTAGTGATCACTGCAAGGTTAATATTTCACAGAATGGAAGTACCTGTTCAGTTCCTTTTTAAACTAAGTAAAGTGAATTCTCATATTAATTCATCAGATGTCATACAGAAAATGGCAGATCATTGTCTAACAATTATAATTCTGACAGTTAGAATAGTATTCACAAAAGTGAGACTTCCTACCTAAATATGTTATTTTGCTCTTTTTTTTTTTCTCATTTACACCTATCTTCCCCTTTAGAACCATTCCATGTTTTTATACAGTTTTTATACTTGAAAAATGGGGAGCAAGGTTCTAGGTTCTTCCCCTGAGATGAAACCTCAGATATAGTTTTCAGGAATATCCCCTTCAGAATGTAGGTGTTGTTGTTCTGAACCATCAAACTGAGATAGATTAACTAATCAGGAGTTATTCTCCTTGAGTAAATAGGTTAAACATTAAGCTATTGAGAAAGTGTATACTACCATTCATTCCACTTCATGTTAAGGAAAATTTCTGTACCTGCAGGGAAATGCCAGCTCAATTGTTTATTTAAAATTCAATGATATCAGCATGACCGGATGTGCATACTGCATTGAGTCTCTCAGGGAGTGTAGATGAGACAGGTATCTTTTTGTTTAAAGCAGTCTGAGGTTAACAGTAAAGGTATTTCCAAGTCTCCTGAGATGGTAGTGTTTTCAACTTAAGTTGCAGCAAAACCATGTGCAAAGTTTGTTTCTGCCCCCTCCAAAAAATATTTACAGACACAAAACATCATAGACAATTTCAATATTTTTTAATTCTTCATAAGTACTCATTCAAAATATTATTTTCCCTGTAGAGGAAAAAAGACAGTTTATGTATATGACATTGAATTAGTTCCTATGGTACAAGTATTCTGACAAAAAGATTAATGCAGCACAGAAAGCAATCAGTTTCTCTAACCTAAAATCTCTATTAAAAATTATTACAGTAAAATGGTCTCAGTATTTTATTATTTTCTGGTTTTGTTGTCTAATTGTTGCCATACAGTTATGCTTCTTAATTATATTTCATAGTAATTTTATTAGCTAAATGCAAATACTTGGCATAGGGCATTTTAAAATTTCTGTCCTAACTCCTGTTGTGTAATAAGTAATTTTCTTGAAATCCTTCTCTTCTTCTGAGTGTTTTAGTTCTTTCTTTATATCTCAAACTGTACTGAATTATGTATACATTGTTTAAAACATGGTATTTCGTTTCTTGTTTGCTTGAAGCCATATCCTTCCTGTATCTCAGTTTGGTTATCTTAATGTAATATGTATAAATAAATAACAATGCTGAACCAACCCCCAGAAATATACACTGAAAAAAACAAACTATCCACTCTTCTTGACCACATCTCATCATTTTTCAACTTGCCCTGGGAATTGCTGTAGTATTCACTGCAGTCTTTTCTAGTGGTTTTATGCTAACAAATTTTATTTTCAGGTGAGACAATGAAATCATTAGACAGTTATTTTTCATGCAGATCTCTTATATCACTCAAAAATGGTATAATATTTTCATATTTCATAGGAATATTAGAATATATGATTAATTTTAAAAAAAGTTTTAAAAATGTGAGCCTAAAATTATAATAAAAAAAAGTTTTGAAATCTAAATACACAGGCCATCGTTAAAGCACATAAACACTTTACTGATTTGTATTCATATGAATCTGTATCCATTATCAGTGATTCCATTTCCACATTAACATTGCAAAAGTGCAGGTAAGGGCAGCTTCCTCTTTAACCTGTTAGTTTCCTTCTGCTACTCTTAGTATTTGTGCAGCTGCTTCATAAACTAAATCGGTAAATACATGGTTTCTGAGAAATTACTATTTTCTTTTGTCTTTTCTTTTTTCTTTTCTTTTTTTTGTTTTAAATGCAGATAAGTTTTATAATTTGTTATTGCACGAATTTTTCAAACAAATTCCCTAGCTCCCAGAAAAACTAAGGTAAAACAAGGGCGGACTGAAGACCAGTTGTCAGTTATGCCCAATTAAGGAAAACAGGCAACTACAGCATAATTCAAGTACATTTATTCGTAGGGAAGAATCTTGGTCTCATTAGCCTTAGAAATCAAAGAGTAATTATTTGTAATTGCTTCACAGATCAATCCCACCTTCATGTTCTAGCAAGTAGAACACTGAACAATTAAATGAGGAATAAGTCTTACTTCATACTTTAGCTGTGAGATTTTTTTCTACAAGACCAGGATACAACACTTCAAACTACATGAAAAAGGAATTTTCTGGAAACAAATATATACAATAGTCAGAGACAAGAGATTAAATAGGAGGAAAACATTTTCAGCAGAGGGAGCAAGCATCGCTTTAACTTATTAGGTTTTCTTAATGACAAATAGTGATTCAGACATCTCTCTTCCCTTTAACATTTTTCTTTTATTTAGATAAGGAAGTGTTGCTCAGGCATTCAGAGTTTTAGTCTCTCTGTTTGTTTTTCTCCAACTTACTTTTAAAATTGAAGAAAGGGTAGACAAACCTGACATTTTCATAAGAAAGTGGATTTCTTTTTGTAGTATTGCAGAAATCGAAACTGAAGTACCATGAATTCAAAATTCCTCAAATGAATAGGGCTACAGCAGCCTCAAGCTCATTAGTCATTAGAAACCCTAATTCTGTGTGTACTCTCCTACAAAAATTAATTCTTCTGGGCAAATTATTAGGTTGACTCATCCTCAATGTGCACTGTAATTCAATATGAATAGACTATTTGTCTAATATATCAAATTCTATCAGCCTTCAGGACCTATCATCTATTTAAGATGGTTTTCCGAATTTCTCTAAATCACTATGATGCATTCCTTCTTTTTATGTCTTTAGCTCATAGCTTACATTCCACAGTCATTCCCAAATATTTCATATTCCCTCTCTCTCCCTATACTTCCTAGAGCATGCTTTTATACATTGGAGTGCTTCTTTTTAAAGGAAGAAAATTTTATATCTTTTTTCATGGAGGAAAACTTCATCTTTCCAGATTGCAACAGTTTCATCAATTGCAGGTCTCTGGCTCAAAAGCAGGTACATTCCTATCTGGCTACAGACATAGAGGCTAAAACGGAATACTTTTTAATGTTGGATAATTACTGAATGAAGGGAAAACCTTAAAAGTTGGAAGTGAGAGTTTTATTCAGAAACTGTGTAATTTATAACATCTCACAGCAGCTGCAAATATCAGTAGCTGATATAACAGCTATATATTTATTTTTCATTCAATGTCTCCATGTTTTAAATACATCATATGAATACATTTATAAATATATAGAACACATTAAAAAATGCATCGCAACTACACACAAGATGTGTTACATTTTATATAAAGAAAGGTCACACAAATTATTTTAGTCTTGCAGTCCTAATTCCTTAAATTTCTCTTTCTTACTGTTTTCTGGTACTTGACATTTTGCTGTTGTTATTAAAGTGCCATCCATGTTGAAATTATTTAAGGAATTGTTCTGAGATGGTTTTCATGCCTGATCCCCCAAACTGTTTGTTGTTTGTTTCCTTGTTTGTCTAAAGTCCAGTAATAATAAAGTAAATAATCCCTTTATTTAAACAAAAATTTAGAAACTAAAGGTTTACTTTACATCACCCTGACACAAATATAATTGCTTGGGAATAATACATTGTTTCTCTATGTGCAAGATGAAAAGAGCATTAAAGCTGAGAAATCAACTGCTGAATGATTTAAATACCTATATTAAAAAATGCCTGTATTATTTCCCAGGTAATTTAATATGGCTTCCCTTCAAAATTATTTATTGCTCAGTCTTTATAACAAACTATGGTACTGTTCTACTGCACTGTCATCATAATACTTCTGTGTGTTTTGTGAGCACTTTCTTCACAAGAAAATTGATTTAGAACTTTAAGAACATGAAGAATATTTGAGATCTGAATCCCACTTTCACAGCACCTACACTGTACCTACACAATAATTTGCATTAAACACAAAGGTATTCCATCACTAACTATTCTTGTATTTATGTCCCCCTCAGACAATAATCCAATGTATCCAAGTACTTGGGCTGTAAGGCGAGGTCAGTGTTACACTTAGTATTTTGAAAGAAAATTGGAATCCAGTGATGAGATTTGTTTTGGAATAGGGCATTTACAATTAGGCACCTTCGCTTGTATTGCATGCATTTAGATGAATGTATATGCACACTAAGTCTATAAATTCTTATTGTAGTCACTGCAGATTTAGTGAACACAATTATTGGATGAGAAAAGTAATTTCATCTAAAAGTTTAAGACTTCACTCAGTTTCTTCTACATAGGATGAAGTTTGAGATACCCTTTGGCAACTTACATCACAGTCAGCTGAGGTTTCAGAAGCATGAGGATTTTCTAAAGCATATCTACCGGGTCAGGAGAGATTTCTCAGATAGTCCAGGGCAGCTCAAAATGTCAATACTTATTCAGGAGGTTTAACCCTTCCCCTAACAGCTGTTAGTCTGATCAGTTGGTAAATATTTTTTATTACATAGATCCTCAGCCCAACTTCACAGTAGGTTGTACAATTTTCAATCCTCATTTCAGAGAAGTGGTAGTGACAGAGACACACAAAATAATTCTGTGTTTACTGTGTATTAATAACCTATCTTACTTTATGTGATTAATTATAGGGAATCCTTTATTCTCAGCACTCTCAAGCCACTAAGGAGACTCTTATGGGGATCTGTACAACATCTGCAAATTCTATTTCACAGAATGGGGTCTTTAATTTAGGGAATTCATGCTAATGTTTTAGATAACTAATAAAGTATTCCTCCTAAATTACCTGTTTTATATTGTTGATGGAATAGAAATAAATCATATTGTTTGTGGGGGCCAGGAGGCTTCTGCTTACTTAGTGCCAATCTATGTATATGGAACTTCCTAGTGAGTCCATTAATATAATACATATTCATACTTCTCTGCATGTGCAGATATCAAGGTTTTACCTTCAGAAAGAGTAATTCACAAAAGCACACAAGGATCACTAAGGAACTTAATTTTCCTTGAGTCTCACTCTGATGCTTCGCAAAGCTTAAAGCTGTACTTAATCCTTTTAATGTTGATATTTTCATAGGAAATTCACAGAATCACAGAATCACAGGATCACATGATGAGTAAAGCTAGAAGTTTTGAATGACTGCTGGACCCGTACCACTGAAAGCTCAGAGTGAAGAAGGATGTTGCTGAATCCATGGTTGTTGACTTCCTTTTGCTTGGTCTTTCTCTCCTGCCTGTTTTCTAAATTTTTTCTCCCTCTCTCTGTTTCACACATATTGTTAAATAAAATCTGTATTACTGACTTTGGCACATAAGGTCTTGTTTGCACCTTAGTTCAGGCAGAGTCATCTCTCACTAATCAGACTTAACAGGGACCGCAGTAGGACATCTGGTCCAACTTCCTTGCTCAAGCAGGGTCATCCTTGAGCACATGGGACGTGATTTTTTCAAGATGGTTCTTGAATCTCTCCGGTGAGAGAGACTCCACAACCTCTCTGGGCAAACTGTTCCAGTGCACTTTCACCCACACAGTAAAGAAATTCTTCTTATTCAGATGGAACTTGTTTCTGCCCACTGCCTCTTGTCCTGTTGCTCAGCACCACCTAGAGGAGCCTGGAAACTTCTTTTCAGATATAATTAGACATTGATGAGGTCCCGTCTCAGATGTCTCTTCTTGAGGTTGAACAGGCCCAGCTCCCTCAGCCTTTCAGGATAAAAGAGATGTTCTTATCCTTTAATCACTTTAGTTGTACTCTGATGGACTTGCTCCAGGAGCTCAGTCTCACTCTTGTTCTGAGGTACCCAGAAATGGACAAAGCACTCCTACCTCACCGGGGGTGAGTAGACAGAGAATCACTTCCCTCAATCTGCTAGCATTGCTCATCCTAAAACACCCAGGACACCACTGGCCTTCTTGGCCGCAAGGACACTGCTGACTCCTGGACAGCCTATTATCCACCAGGACCTCCAGGTCCTTCTCCACAGAGCTGCTTCCCAGCAGGTTAGCTCCCAGCCCATGCTGGTGCAGGGGATTTTTCCTCCCCAGGCACAGGACCCTACATTTGATTTCAGATGGTTGTTCTCTGCACATCTCTCCAACCTGTCACAGTCCTTCTGATGGGCTGCACAGATCTCTGGGGTATTGGCCACTACTCCCATCTATGTGTGGTCAATGAATTCGCTGATGGGACCTCCGTTCCTTCATCCAAGTCATTGCTGCATAAGTTAAACTGAGACACCACTAGTGGAAGATTTTCAACTCGACACTATGCCACTGATTATGACACTGGATTCTGACATTCAGTTCTCAATCCACCTTACTGTCTGCTCATCCTGTACACACTTCTGAGTTACCTATGAGCATACTGTGAGAGACAGTGTTGAAAACTTTGCTAAGGTCAAGGTAGACAACACTCCATTCTCTTCACATCCATCCACCCATGCAGCTGTTTTGATCATGATTTGTCTACTACTGATGACCTTCTTTTCATCCTTGTCAATTGAGAAAGCCTCCAGAATAGGGTGTTCCATCACCTTTCCAAGGACTGAAGTATGACTGACTGGCTTGTATTTCCCTAGGTCCTCCTTTTTCCCATGTTTGAAGACTGGAGTGACATTTGCTTTATTCCAGTCCTCAGGTACCTCTCCTGATTACCAGGACCTTTCAAAGATGATTGTGAGTGGCCCAGATATGCTCTCAAGCAGGTGTTTCAGCACTCATGGATCCATCCTGCCAGGACCCATGTACCTGTGGATGTTAAGTTTTTCTAGGTTTTATCTAAAATAATTCTCCTTCCCCAGGAGAAAGTTTTCCTTCCAACTTTCCTTTACCCTGGTCACATGGGTCAGAGATCCCTGACAGTTGATCATCAGTGCAAACCAATGCAAGGAAGGCATTGAGGAACCCTGCCTTCTCTGTGTCCTCTGTTATCAGGGTCCCCTCTCCATTTAATAATCCCACTAGTCTTCAATTTTTTT
>WBMY01002813.1:269473-320236 GCA_013397315.1 Donacobius atricapilla | reverse complement strand
TTTTTTTTTGTTTTGTTTTTGATGCATTTGAAGAAGCCCTTCCTCTTGTTGTTCCTTTGACATCCTTGGCCAGCATTTAATTCCAGATGGGCCTTGTCTCATTTCTACTTACTCTGACAACTCCTCTATCTTCACTAAAAGTGGCCTGACCTTTCTTCCACCTTCTGTGTATTTCCTGCTTATGCTTGAGTAGTGACAGGAGTTCCTTGTTCTTCCGTATAGGTCTCTTTCCCCTTTGACTGATTTCCTGTTCATCAGGATGCAAGCTTAATCCTAAGGAACTTGTGTAACTAGAAAATATATTGGTATCCACAAATTATGCTGCCATTACCTCACATGCATGCAGCTGCCTAAACGCAACTAACTGCATACGAAGAGATGAATATATCAAAACTGTAAAGCCCAATCATAAAAATGTACAATATTTATTATAGAACTATCTGAAAATAACCAATCTAAACAATTTATTAAATTATAGCTATCCATATATTATGTGTTGTTCATGTAAATATATATAACTAATAGCTACAGAAACTATTATATAAAATAATTATATAAACATCCCTAAAAACTCCATGAAAAATTTTAACAATTTCAAACTTATGCACTCCCTGCATCTCGTAGTATGTGTATGTGCCATGGCAGTTGGGCTTTGCTGGCAACAAGGTTAGTATACGAACTTTACCTAAAGCTATCGGACAAGGGACTAACTTATTTGGCAGAACAGAATATATTGATCTTAACATGTCAATCACTGTGAAGTTGCAGACAAGATGAAGAGCTGCCCAGATGGGCAGATGGTGACTGTGAGTGACAGTGACAGCCAGTTGTTTTGTTCTAGGTGACAGAGAAGCAGCCTGTGAGGAACCAGGTATTTCCTGATGATCTTTACCCTTATGGTGCCCAGTATGACTCCAGAAGAGTTATCAGGAGCAAGATCTGAGATTCCAGAAATTCCCAAGACACCACAGAGATCCTTACCCCAGTCCAAGGATGGTACATCCTACAGTTGAAATCACCTCACTGAAGCTCATGATTTTTCTTCTGAATCCTGATATCTCCTTATGGAACAGGGGAACTGTGAAATTTGTAAAAATTGCTTGTATCTAATGTGTTTTGATGACAAATCAATTTAGGGTCCACACTATCAATTTAATCTAAAAAAAACAATGGTTCTATACTCCTTTAGGCAATGGTGCCTTTTATTTTTTGTGGCCTCTCAGAGAATTTGTTTAGTTGCATCAACTTGACAGGTTTCACATCAAGGACAATGATATAATCTTTTTTTTAATCATCTGAAAGAGTAGCAAATTCTGGGTTTGCACTGGTTGGGTTAATATGGCTTCTTGACTGTCACCATTCCCTTGATCCTTTCTGGTCTTTGTGTTTATCCTGATTAGCCTCAATCTGATGAGGCTGAACAAAACCACATTACTCATAGGAAAAAAGAGTAAAGATACAAGAAATTTTCTTTGACTTTACATGCTCCGAGTTTATTGTTAGCTACTACAATACAGGATTCTATCAGAGTCACCAAAGTTTTCTTCCACTGTAGGAGAGGGGAATACAGGTGACCTCACCCCTGATAAGTAACAGCTGTGTTAATTACCCAATACAGCCTCGCCCCTGATGAGTCACAGCTACAGCCAATAAAGATAAGTGTGATAAAAGGGGGTGGGTTAGCTGGTAAAGAAATCATGAAGGAATTAGAACCTTGAACAAGATAGAATGCGAGTTTTGAACAAGAAGATTCCTGAGGCAAGAGAATCACTGCTGTGAGGTCATTCCGGGTCATCAGTTAGAGCCTGTTGTTGGAACCTGCAGTCATAGTCTAGCCGGGTAAAAGCCTGCATTCAGAGTCCGCAAACTAATCCATGCAGTCATAGTTTAGCAGGAAATAACCAGCAGTCAGAGGCTGCAAGGGAAACCTACAGTAAGAGCTTCCCTCAGCCATAGTCAGTGAATAGTTCAAGTCAGGATGCCTAAGCTGTAAAGAGGAATAGAGAAGGACTCTTTTCATGTGATAAACAAGAGGTCTGTGTCTTGCCTCATTTCTACCCTCTAACAAGAGGACTGCCTGCTACAACATTTAACAGCTTTCAAAAACAATCCCTGGAAAACAGTGCTGCTTTTCACAGAAACTATGAATTATGTGTTCAGAACAGTGGACAGTTCCTCTTCCCTCCGACATGTAGTTTTGCTCCCCCTCTCTTTGCAGAACAGTTCAATTCAAAATGAACTCAGTTCAGTCCTCCAGTTATGGATTTCAATTATAGAACTATAGAATAAAATCATCAAATCTGCTAAGTTGGAAAGGGCCATCAGGATCATCAAGTTCAACCCCAAGCTCTGCACAGAACAGCCCAAGAGTAACACCATGTGCCTGAGAGCATTGTCCAAATGTATCTTGAACCCAAACAGGCTGGTGATGTGACCGCTTTTCTGAGGAGCCTGTTCCAGTGCTTAACCACCCTCTGGGTAAAAAACTTTTTCTTGGTGTCCAACCTAACCCTTTCCTGATTCAGTTTCATGTTCTTTCCTTGAGTCCTGTCACGGGTCATGAGAGTTAAAAGATGCTTACCTGCCTGTATGCTTCTCCTCATGAGGATGTTGACCCCAATGAGGTCTCCCCTCAGTGTCTTCTCTAGACTGACTCTAGTCAGTCAATCCAACTGACTTCAGCTGCTCCTCATAAAGTTTCCCTCTATACCCTTCACCATGCTCTTGGCCCTTCTCAGGACACTCTCTAATAGCTTAATGTCTTGTTTACATTGTGATGCCCAAAACTGCATACAGCACATTCACATCTGATGGAGAGACCTACACATCAAGAAGGAATTTCCCTGTATTGAGATACAGTCCTTTCTATCAGCTTCTTTCTTTCATAGAATCACACAGACTCTTTCCTGTGATCTCTTTGGTTTAATTGAGGATGTTACAAGCCTTTCTTGGTATGATTGATCATCACAAAATGTGTTAATCTTGGATCGCTATGCTATCTTCCAGAATGAAATGTGTTTCATGAAGAGCAACTGTTTCATGAAGAGCAATTGTTGCTGTAAATTACAATTAGTGATGGAAGGCATGGCAACCACAAATCATTTTAGGGATATACATCTCCACCATGTCTTGAGGTAAGGTATTGCTCTACCATGAAGTAAGTGCTTGTGTCACTTCACTGTAAATGGGCTCACTATATGGAATATTAGGTTTTGTGACTAAAAACTAATCGAGTTAAACACAGAGACCTAGCTAGGACCAGATGAACAATGATGGACCATGAACCCTAGGAATCAGATCTGATGCTCCTAAAACCATCAAAGGACAATGATTATACCATTATCCCTGCTGTGAAACTCTCCAAATGGGTCAAGGAAAGAAAACCTCTCTTTGAAACACCATGCAAACCAAATAGGGTTATTGCTTAAAGGGCTCTAGGATTTATTATGAAATTCAGTGAGGAACTGAATTTTGGTACTATACAAATCTTAAAATGGAATGTTTCAGATAAGGGCAAAAGGCAGGGAAAAGTATACATTAAGGTGGAACAGGGAAGAACAACCATGGGAAAACATAAGGAAAACTGTTAAAAGGAATGGGTTGACTGCAGGGTCTGATCAAACAGGTCTAAACATGTTTGGTAGACTTCTGTGTTTGACATATTCTGTCCTTCTTGATCATATTTCAGAGTTATTTTTTCTCTGTGTCTGAGCAACTTGATCTGAGGGTATGGGTAGAACAGCTAGTAAACTTCAAGTTGGACCATTCAGGAAGCAGTAAATGAGTTACAGTTACTAATATCTGGAGAGAGATACCCTTCCTCCCCCAGTAAAGACTCCAATTGCCTTGGCAGAAACTGGGGACAGGGGAAAATGAAAAAGACCACGGTCTGGTGATTACTACAGGGTAGACACAAAGGTGTCACCACCAGGAAACTCAATGTGGTGAGAGACAATGACTGCATAGGAGGTCCATGGTCTTGGTCAGATTTGAAATTTGTTCTAGTATTTGAGAGACCTATCAGTCCAGGTAGCCTTGTGAATCAGGAAAATGAGTCTGATTGATCCTGATTGGCCTAAAAACAAGCCAAAAGTTGTCCACCAAAATATATGCTTGTTTCACATGTTTTTATAAGGTACGTGTCCTCAGCTTCACCACCAGCTGCAGAGGAATACAGAAACATATGCATCCATTGTGCTGTGGTAGAGTAACCTTCTGTGCCTAAAAGTCCACAAAATTTGACTTTATTTTTTACTGCAGTGAACTCGGAAAGAAAAATCCTCTGAGTCCTGAAGCCTTCCAAATTCAGCTATCCATAATAAAACTTGCTTCTCGTCTGCTGTGAATTCTAGCTTGTGATTCAAGGAGCCAGGTGCAGAGACCATTTAAGATGGAGGAATCTCCACAGTGTCTCAGGGTAAGGTGTTCGCTTAACACAAAGAAAAAGCTTTTGTCACTTTGTGATAGACCTGACATCCTACCCTGTCCTGTTGAGTTACCATCTGTCTAGCACAGTAAAGGGTTACAGATGCCAAAGCTCGTTCCAACCAAAGCTGGAAGGACTTGTTAACCTACATAGAGATTCCATTAGTTTTGGGTTTTTGTAAAAGAGGGTTCTTATTCAGTGAAATACAAAACATTAAAAGAAAGGCTTCAGGTGAGAAGCAATGAAAATATATTATGAAAAAATACCATCATTGAAATGTTTTTTCTTGTTTCTGAATCTCTTTAGTAAATCACTTGATACATGTATTGTACATGAATTATTTTAAACGTTATTTACCAAAAATATTAGAATAGTTTTGTGATTAAATAATGAGTCAGTTTGATTAATAGAAAATGTTATCACAAAGGCATTAACACCATTTCTGATTGACCCAGCCTTGGCCATTTGTGGGTCCATCTCAGAGCATTGGCTCTGCCAGACATGGAGAAAGCTTCTGGCAACTTCTCACAGAAGCCACTCCTGTATCTCCCCACTGTTACCAAAACCTAGCCACTCAAACATAATACAATATCCTTATGCAAGGGCCCAAAAAACTCTGCTGATGAGACTTATAATAAGGCTTACAGTTTTCATGTACTGTGATTTAGACACATGATAAAAATACCAACAAGATATTTTCAGGAAGTCAAAACAACAAAAGGCTTTACTCGCAACTTCAGAAAATCAGAGAACTTTGGCAAAAGTTTAGAGCAGCAACCTAAAACACTTCACAAAGCATTAACTTAGCCCATTCAACTTAGAAAACACCTTACTCACCCAACTTTAAGTTAATCAAAACTCCAAGAAAAGGAAATTAGAAGGAGAAAGACAGAAAAAATATCAAAAAGAACAAATATAGCTACCACTCCTGATTCCAGCAGATAGAAATCCCAAGAGGAGGTAGGGTAGAGACATGGGCTTGCCTCAATTCTTGCTCTAAGTACCCTTTGGCGCTCCTGGGCCATTCCCCCATGTGGGGCTTCTACTTCTTTGGTCACTCTAGTAATGGACTGGGGCTCCAGAGACAGGTGTGGAATATTTCCTCTGGTATGCCAGGGATTGGTGGCCACTGCAGGGCTGAGGTGTAGGTCTGGGTAGGTGGGATGTGCAGAGCAGGGCATCGCCTCGCCAGAGCAAGGCCTGACCTGTCCCTCCCCCATAGTCACACTCAAAAGGTTTTGAGACAGCAATCCTTCCAGTTTTTCTGACTGTCTCATTTTGAGAACTTCAGTGTGATGTAGCAAATTAAAAAAATACTTTTAAAGCATATATTCTTTTGTGAATACTCTATTTTTTTTTTACTTTATTTTTGGGTACTTTGGAATGATGAATGACTTACAATGACTGAGTTAAACAATACTGTATCTCTTCACATTTCTTAGGAACAGACACGACACTTATCAAAGCCTATATGACAGGAAGTAATCTGATTGTCAGTCTGAATCTTCAGGTCAATAAAGATGAACAAGCAAGAGAATTCAGTTCTCTGAAAGGAACTCTGATCCAGAGGAGCAGCCATAGAGACCAACTTTTAAAAATTTGTTTATTTGTCTAGATTCCAAATGTATTAGTGGATATACTTTTACACATAAATTCTTATCTTTATTTGTTCATATATTTATGCTGTCACTTTTCCTAAATATCTGTATTTACTGTGTAAATTATGCATTATATATGCATAATTTGAGGGTTTGCTTTTGTGCAATGCAGGTTTGTTTCTTCACTGAAGCAGAATCTCCAGGGATATAGAAGTCCATTAAAAAAAAGGATTCAGTTTAAATAGCTTCACTATAGGAAGTTTCAAATAACTCTGCTTTAAGTGGGTTATAGTTCATAGAATCACAGAGGAGTTTGGATTGGAAGGAATTTTGGAAGATCACCTAGTTTCATCCCACCTGCTATAGACCAGGATACCTTTCCCTGTTTAAAGTCCTTTCAGCCTCACCGAACATTTCCAATGATGAAGAATCTACAGATTCTCTTGGCAACCTACTCCAGTGTCTCACTCCCCAACACAGCAAAATTTCTTCCCGATGTCCAAACAAAATGTACCTTCTCTCAGTTTAATAGAATTGCCCCTTGTCTTGTCACCTCAGACTATGATAAAGTCTCTCTCTGTCCTTTTTATAAGTCCCCTCTAAGTGTTGCAAAGGGATAATAAAGTGTCCCAGGAACCTTGTCTTCTCCAGGATGAACAACTCCAACTCACTCAGCCTCTATCCACAGGAGAGATGTTCCAGCTTCCAATGCTCTGATGTTTTTCATGGTACTCCTCTGGACCACTAACAAGACTTATTCTAGCAAATATTCAAAAACATGTACTTATTCTACATATTGATTATAAGTTAATACATGTGTCATATTATATTTCAGATTTGATGAGGTACAATATCATAATGCATGACTGCATACTAAGACAACACCACAGTCTGAAATCAGGGGTCAGTTGCCGTGTGTTCCCAAATCCAGGAAATACTAAAGAATTTAGTGGTAAAATATGTGCCTTGATACCATCATCTGCCTATTTGATTTTTTCTTTTTATTGTAGGAATATGCACGATATATTTTAAGTCAAAAATCAGGCTCCACTTCAACAAGTTCCAGGTGTAAAATGAATGTTTCACACAGCCCTGCACCTTAGCTCTGGTATAAGACACTGGAAAGATGAGTGTTATTTACACTATTAAAAGAAACAGTAAAAAAAATTATTTGTATGAAAGCTGTTTCTGTAGAGAAATATCCTAATAAAATGGAGCCCTCTTTTCACGTTACTCTAACTCTTACAACATTCTAGGACTAGCAGTTTTGGGGGTTTGTTTGTTTTTGTTTTTGTTTTGTTGTTTTTGTTTGTTTGTTTATTTTTTTTATTTATTCACCTACAGTAAATACAGAGACATATATGAATCAGCAGTGCCCTGGCAGTCAGGAGGGCCAACTGTGTCCTGGGGTGCATCAAGAACAGCATTGCCAGCCAGGATGAGGAGGGGATTGTCCTGCTCTGCTCTGCACTGAGGTGGCCTCACCTCACTGGAGTGCTGTGTGCCGTTTTGGGCTCCACAATACAAGAAAGTTATTAAACTATTTGAGAGTGTCCACAGAAGGGCAACAAAGATTGTGAAGGGC
This sequence comes from Donacobius atricapilla, assembly GCA_013397315.1. Classification (NCBI taxonomy): domain Eukaryota; kingdom Metazoa; phylum Chordata; class Aves; order Passeriformes; family Mimidae; genus Donacobius; species Donacobius atricapilla. The sequence continues at coordinate 312,627 of WBMY01002813.1, read as the reverse complement.
CTTGAAAGGAAGTTTATGAGGAGCGGCTGAGGTCACTGCCACTGTTCAGCCTGGAGAACACTGCAGGGAGACCTCACTGCAGTTTCCAGCTTTCCTGAGAGGAACAGAAGGGGCAGGCACTGATTTCTTCACTCTCTTGACCAGTGACAGGATCCCAGGGAATGGCCTGAAGCTGTGTCAGATGTTTAGGTTGGATATAAGAAAAAGATTCTTCACCCAGAGGGTTCTTGGCAACTGGAACAGGCTCCTCAGGGCAGTGGTCAAAGCACCAGCCTGACAGAGTTCAAGTATTTGGAAAATGCTCTCAGGCACAGGTGTGACTCATGGAGATGGTGCTGTGTAGGGCCAGGATTTGGACTTGATGATTCCTGGGGGTCCCTTCCAATTCAGCATATTTTGTGTTTCCATGATTCTGTGATATTGAAAAAGAAGAGCATTATGGAAGAGACATTAAGAGTTGACAAGAAAAACTGTATCTCTAAGTGAATCACAAAATCCTTGAGATATACTTTGCTGAGGGTGATTGACGCAGTTCGTCACACACACACACACTCACACTTTGATCAGAAGGCATGAATTAAAAAACTACGTTTATTTAAAAATCTGACTTCATTATATAGTATCTCTACAAAGGCCAGGGACTGGGGGAGAAGGTTGACACCTCTCCCCATCCCATTGGTTAAGATAACTGTCCATCAGCTGTCCATATCTCTAAGACAAAGAATGAAAACTACCTTGAAGTTATGATAAACATTTGCCGGTGTTTACAGACCAGAGCATGAGAAAGAACCCAAAACATGAAACTGTGAAACAGAAGAGAAGGCTGAAAAAATCGGGGCGACAGGTGATGATATTTATATTTTACCATAACTTTTTCTATGACCTTCCTGTTTGGTGGCAATTGAAAAGAGGCTGACCTTTTCCCAAAAAGATCTGTGTGTGGAAAGATATATGGAAAAGTACAATTATGCCTGAGTCACAAAATTAAGTCAATCATCTTAGGACTCTACAGGTTCAACTACAGCACAATAGCTAATTCTTTTCTGAAGGACAAGAATGTTTTGAGGTAAGGGAAAAGGTATTAGTCATGACAAAATAACGTACGTTACTCCAATACAAGAAAAACTAAGAGCAAAATATTTTTCCACAATTCTCAGAAAATTTTGACTTCCTACCAATTTAAGCTCCAAATAAATTAAATTAAGACATCTGCAATTTCATAATATGCATTTATATTTTTTTCAGAAAAAGAAAAATAGCATGGTTCCATTCAAAAGGGGATTGTTAGTCGATGTTGTTTTTTCCTAGCAAGTAGCATACACTTTTGCTACCCTCCTTATACATCCAACAGCACAGTGACAGGGCAGGTCTCCCTCAGGGGGATAGGCCAGCCTTGGATGGCTTGAGCTGGTTGGAAGCAGCTGGTTGGAACTACCATGATCACATGACTGCCATTAGCTCAGGGATTGTAAACATCTGGCCAGGGATGACGGCCTGAAAGAACCCAGAGTGGGGAGGAAAGCCCTTTGTGTCAAGGGGAAAGGGAGAAGAGTAACTCTGGAGACCCAAGAGGAGCCCCAGGAAGAGACAGCCACATTTGCTATTGGCATCATACTTCTTCTGAGAACTACAAAGCATCAAGTCATTGTATCCTTCCCTTCCAATAGGTAAACTCACCTGGGAAATCTAAAATTTTCAAGCTGTGCTCCTGAAGAACATTGGAAGGGTAACCACAATGCCAGAGTAAAAGAGAAAGATGGTAGGAAGATGTCATGGTAGAACTATTTAAATGTATTATGAATGAGAATTTTCTGTATTGTTTTATATGGGCAACTGGCATTGTAACTAGACTACTAATAGCAGTTGATTGTGATTTTGATTGAACTGTGAAAACATTAAATATATTAACAATAAATCCTGTTTCTATAAAAGTCATGCATTTATTTTTGCCCATAAAGAAGATTTTAAATAAAAGGCCTTATATGCCATTAGTGGCTGGTTATGTCCTTGGTATTGAAGGCCAAGGACCTGTCAGAACTTTAAAGAGATGATGACATTGTCCAGGTCTTGGACTAGATGAAGGACAAGTGATGGGCCAAGAGTGGCCTGTCACCTATTGTAAAACTGCATCCACAGTCACAAGGTGTAGGAATGGTGGGTGCATATGGATAAGCAGCATAACCCCAAGGATGAGAGCAGTTGACTGGTCTGGGCTATCCAGAAATGCTGTGGAGGCAAGAGCCTGAACCATAAAAGTGCGTGGAGGAAAAAAAAAAAAAAGAGAGAGACTATCTGAGAAAAGTGGAGATTGCCAATGTGCAGGAAAAGTGCAGCTTCTGGAGACAGAAGAAAGGTTCCTTTTTTTTGTCTCCAGAACTGCAGTTGGCAAAGAGATGGTGTCCTGGCAATAGGTGAGACAAGATTAGTCAAAGCCATCATCAGACTCACCTGAGCCTCAGTCAAGTATGGCATGCTAAGGAGAGGCAAATGACTCCCAATCACAGGACAGTTCTACTCATTTGCTGACCTGACTTGATCAGTTCCCTTCTGACTTCAGATATACTATGAATTTCAGTGCTTATAGAAAACGTATTAAAAATGCCTCCTCTGAATATTTTTGAAAAAAATATTTTGAATTTTTATCATCCTAATACTTGACAACAAACTTAAAAAAAAAAAAAAGAACAATACACATAAAGCTTGTGGACTGTGTATCTTGTCTTCATGACAGCCACAAATTTTTAGAGGTGTCATACAAACAAGAAGAAGAAAGAATAACCATGGATGTGCCATTACTATACAATTGTATATTAATGCCACTTATCTTATTGAGGATTACTAGTTGAATTGCTAGAGCTGCTAGAGATTTTAGGCTGCAAAATAGCTCAGCTGTTATTCAATGGCTTGCAAGAAAGGCAATGAAAAGATTCCTGGCCTTGTTAATCAGCTCTGATTTGTGGGCAATGTTTTCTGCAGAGAGAGGTGATTTTTCAAGCCACATTCTCTTTTTGTTGTTGTCTTTATTTTTCCATTTCTCAGTATAAACACATCTAACAACAAAACAGCATATGGACCCCTGCCAGTTTTTAGCTATGTACATACTCTGACTCTGAAGGAGCCATTTGTTTTTCCTGAAGTATTGTTCTGCATGTTGCAATTCTGGAATCTTCAAACCAAATTCAGCTGGAAGTCTTTAAAATATTTCTTACTGTGTGTACCTGTTTTTTGAAAAGTGAATAAATTTAGTTCTTGAATATCTAAAAGCACTGATTCTGATGGAAACTGAATAATGAGCCCTTTTGGAGAGGCCTGGAACATAGTCCCAGCTTCCATCTGGAGAATAGAAGTCTTGGTCTGGGATTAAATCCATGTGCATTTGTCAAGTGTTTGGATGTCATGGTGGTAAAAACAATTAAACGTCTAAACCAAAGAAAAATAACAATGGCAAGCAATGCTGAAAGGATTTACAGGGAATTATAAATCTTGTTGACGCATAAAAAAGAATGGAAAAAACGCCCAAATAACATTTGTTAAAGGTAAGCATCTTTATGAAAGTTTGTTGAGTAGAAACCTGTTCAATAAAAGAAACACTAGTGATATTTTGTAATCTTATGTAGAACTGGCTTGCAAAAATGGTAATATAAACATAAAATACAACCTGAAAGTTACTTAAATGTACAATTTTTAGGGAAAAAAAGAGTGCTAAACCAAGAAAAGAGTGGAAAGAAAGGGCAAGAAAGTCCATCTAACAACAAAGTTATCTTTGTGTGCTTTCACATATTTATGTCACAATTACTCTGAAAAGAAAATCTCACATGCCAGTCACACTCTTTTGCTTGTCTCCTTTTTATAACCCTTGCTTTTTTTTTTTTTTTCTTATTGTTTGCCCTTTTTATGTACCTCCTTAAAGCACTAGAAACATGCAATGAATCCTTCCAGGAGTCTTCTCCATGCTGGACAGACCCATGTCTCAGCCTGTCTTCATAGGAGAGGTTCTCCAGCCCTCTGATCCTCTTCATGGCCCTTCTCTGGACTCTAACAGGTCCATGCTTTTCTTAGGCTGGGCACTCCAGAGCTGGAGATGCAACACTCCAGGTGGTGTCTCATGAGGATAGAGGAGGGGAATCCCATCCCTTGGCTTTCTGGCCACACTGCTTTTGATGCTGCCCAGGATGTGACTGACCTTGTGGGCTGTGAGTGCACACTGTTGGCTCAAGTCCAGCCCTTCATCCACAGGAACTCCCAAGTCCTTCTCTGCTGCTCTCAATGAGTTCTTCTCACAGTCTGTTCTCATGTGTGGGATTCTCCAGACCAAGTAAGTTATGCTCTCTCTTCAACTATCCTTCTCTCTATCTGAGATACCTATGCCATATAAGTTTCTCTGAGAACCAAGACTGGAAAAATGTTCACAGTATTTTCAAAGGACATGTCTCACTGAATGGGTGTTTCATGTGTTTGAAGCTTTCTGGATCAGGACCTAAATCCAAGAGAACACTTAAAGGTCTTTTCACTTGTCCTTCTATGAAGTTTTCAACAAGAGTCCTGTCACAACATTAAGTCACAGAGAACCAACACCTGTTTCATGGAATAATAGGCAATTCTACTAGAGTGCCACAATTTTAAAAGACTAGACACAAGAGTGGAATGTAACACCAATTCCCTGTTTATGTATTGTACATATGTTATATATGAAATGAAAGAGCCAGCCATTAAAAAAACAGCACAAAAACCACCAGCAAAACAACCCCTCAACTTTTGAAATTAACTTAAAACTGTTAAACTTACTATTAAAATACAGATATAAACAACAATAAGTAAATAACCTCTAGCCCTGAGAATATGACTTTATCACATCAGGTCCTGTAGCACTCCACAGGTAAGGACTGTTAGTCAGCTTGGAGTTCACTTCTATAAATGGTAGGGCACCCAGAATTTGTTCTCTACTGGTTCTTGGTTTCTATGAAAACAATATAACTTCTCTAATTCAGTTGCTGGCTAACAGGGATCTCAACTTCTGGAATGTAACCTTGACAAAATATATCATCCTGTAAGTAAATTTTCTTTCATCTGATATAATCAAACATGAAAAAAAAAAAATAGATGCAACATTTTTTGTCCTGTGTTCTAGATATAAAGTGAGATTTTCCCTGTTGTCTATGAAGGTAAAAACAATTTTATGTACAGGGTTATTTGAATGATGTATGAGACACTGTGCAAAAATGCTGTGCAGTTCTGCGTATGAGAAATGCAGTGCAATATTTTAAGTAATGCAATTTAGGGCTTAGAGTTTCTTTTTCTCCTTAGAAAAAGAAGGACTTGTATAGATAAAAATTTCTCAAGTATTTAATCTAGGAGTCTCTGAAAAAGACATGTGAACATTTTTTATTCTTAGGAAATAAGAACAGTAAATAAAATTATTTATATTGTCAGAATAAAATTTAAAACACTTTATATCCTTTTTCTGCTATCCTTATCCTTACTGAATAGAAACTTTTTCTCAAAGGAATGTAATTGGCCTCAACACTTCTACAGTCTGTTAAACTGATTTGGATATGTTTCATCTAACGTTTAATACTGAAATGGAATATTTGAGATAAGAACGCATTTGTCGTAAACTCACTATTGGATAAATGGAAGAAATTATTTTTTATTTCTCCAAACTATCCTCCACAACTTACCACTTCTCAGAATAAATTTATAGTCACAATACAAGTATCTCATTTATGGGTCTAAAATTAGGTGGACTAAATCCAGATCAAAATGGTTTACTGTCTTCTATCATTATTGTACTAAAATGTTACTGTAATTTTTATTAGAAATAAAAGGGGGAAAAAAGAAGAAAAAAAGGAGCATCTCAACACACTTCTAGTAAATAACATTCACTGGTAATCTGAAGGAGAAATTAAACATTAAATAGGGTGTTTGATAATAGCTATGTATGTTCAATATTTTACCTATAAAGAAAGTCATAAATAGCTGTTTTAATTTTACACATTAAATCCCAGCAGTAAAATAAGAGGAAAAAGAGAAATAGAAATTAAATATCAATTATTCTTGTAGTTTTAGTTCTCTAGAGATAGATAGTTGATTTTTCATGAAGGTGTGATTTACACCTTCATGAAAAGATTACACATTTTAGCAAATATAAGGTAACAACTTTTTATATCTTGGTAGGACTGAAAAAAGATAAAAGGTAATATTCTTTCATTCAAGAAAACGTTGAAAAATGGTATGTGGTTGCTTTATTAGGTATATGTCTGAAGTAATCAAAAATGAATAAAGAATGGATCATATTACCTGGACATGTTATGTATTTTCACTTGAAAGCATTTAAGAATACTCAGACTGTTATTGCAATCAGAATGTTTTAAATATCCATATTGCTATGATAGGAATGCTGAGAAGTGGTAACAGGAACACAGCATATGCCTCTTTCTCTTCCTTTTGCAGTAGATTAATTCCCTGCAACAATGTATTGCATCAGTATCTGTTTTTTTCTCAAGACCAGAGGTCTGTGACAGAACTAGATATTATACAACTAATTCTTTGTTTCAGGACCTATCTTACCTAGAATACTGATTTGTTCATATTGTTTAAGTACTTGGGTATTTTCTTTTTCATTCACATTGTATCAATTTTTGCTTCATAAATTTGAAATCAGGTATGTTTTTCAAAAAAATATTATCAGTGACCACTATTTGTTTGTGATGGTTTCAGTGTTTACTCTTTTGTGGGATATGACCAGGAGAAAATAAAAGGCACAACAGGCCTAAACTTCAAAAAGTTACAAAGATAGTTTATTTAAACAAACTAAACAATGAAGAAGAAAAAGAAAAAAACAAAAAACAAAAAGCAAAAAACCCACAAAATTGAAACTTCAAAACCCCTCTCTTTTCCCCACAAACTATTTACTTTCCCACAACCAACACAGAGAGACAAAACTATGATTTTCAGTCAGTTTCACCATTTAAACATAATCTTTCATCACTTTGGGAGAAGAGTCTTTCTTGGTGTTCCATGGAATTTCCCTCACTGACAATTTAGAACAGTTCTCTTGTGGGTTTTAACGGTCACAAAAACAGCTGCCAGGTAATCCTTGATTCCATTAGAAGTTTCCCAAGCTGCTTATGGACATATATTCAAACACACTGCAGAATGGGATGTCATTTTTAAAGGTGAACTACTTCAAAGGCAAAGGATTCTGTATCTCAGGGAAAAGAGATATCTTCTTTCTTCGCTGGCACAGAAGGCTTTACCTCAATCTCTGTTCAAGCATCTCATAAAATCAATTTCACTTAGTCCATCAGAAACACCTTCGCTCAAAAAATCCACACACAAATTTAAACAATCACCTCCCCAAATGCATATCTTTCTGCAGTTTAAAGGAATATTTCAGTCCAGTCTCCATGGTTTATATCCGGAGAAGTCCAGTCAAATATGTCCACTTCCTCAATCCCTTCTTCCAATAATCTGTATTAGTTCTTTTGCTGACTCTGTATCATGCTGTTGCTCTACGTTTCAAATCACTCTGTCCTTTCCTCTCTCTCAGGGAAAAGGTTGGAGTTCTGAAAGCTTCGTCTTGTCTTAAGAAAGAGTTAAATCTGGCTCAGGTTCTCGCTCCCTCAGTTGCTGGTTCACGGTGTCAAGTTTCAAGGCTGTGCCGAAGGTGGCGGGGAATCCCACCCTTCCCTGGGCCAGTGGTGCCAACAGCCAGGGCTAGGGTCGGGCACCGCCGCCCGCCCGAGCTGCAGCATTCCTCCTTTCCCAGGGCAGGCAGCCGAGGGCGAAAGGGGCCCAGGCCACACTCCCCGTGGGCAGCGGCCCCCAGAGGCCCGGCCGGGCACGGACCGGGCCCCCTGCTGCCTGCAGGGTCACCTGTTGGCCCGCCGGAGCCAGTGGAACGCAGCCAGGCCTGGGGCCGGCTTCCCCCGCACCGCCCCTGCAGAAGAGCGGGGGGAACGGCAGGCCCGGCCGGCCCAGGTGTCACCTCTTCGGCTGCCTGGCAGCGAAAGGGCTTGGCTTGAACAAACCCAGCTTCATATGTGTACTCACAAAGTCGTTGCCCAGTGGTCAAACAATATGCCTGTATTAAAAGTGGACTCTGATAGGTGCCTGTCCCTTCCAAAGCAACTCCAAGGTCTTGACAGGGAAATAATCTATATTTCTCTTTTAACTAAAAATCAAACTGTGCTAACCCATGAAATGAAGGCTTTGTTATGCCTTCATAATAAATATTTTAGGAAATTGTCTAATAGCCTGGTACTTTTAGAATTATTTGGTTTTTTAAAAAAACTGCAGAATGAGATCATAATGTACCTAAAAATGTTCCCTCTGAGTGTTTACAGAAGGTCAGGCTTATACTGAGTCCCATAATGGAATGAGGTCACTGAAGATGGAAGATGAAGAAAATGGCCGTGGCTATTATGTGTTCATGAAAATTATGTTAGTGCATGCCATAAAATTCAGCTTTTTCTTTGAATTATGGCAAAATAATATGAATCAGAAATATGAAGCCTACACAGGGAAAAAAAATCCTATTTTTTTTTTTTTTTAAATGAATGAGACTAGGCTAATTAATGATATCAGACTAACTCCTTAAGGCACTGGCTTGTATGAGTTCAGATAGGAAGTGAGGTTGCATAGTTTTGCATGCATAAGTTAATTCTAAGTGGTGTTTACCTGCTAGAAATATTGGGGTGCTTAGTTGTTTAGGGTTTTTTAATTGGGTGATACCTGCCGTATGAGGAGAGCTATGTTGCTCAATAAAGACAGGTCAATCAATAAAAGGTTTATCTCTCCTTATATTCTGCTTCTGCAAGAGCTTCGCACATAAGATTGCCCTTAGAAGAATATTGTTTCAGTGTGACTGTTCAAATCGTAACAGGTTCAGATTCCTTGAATATTATGATAATTAATTGTAAGGATGATAAAGGGAGCTATCCATTAAATATCTTGAATTTGAAACAGGAAATTCTCAGGAAAACAGTGAATTTTGTCTAGTCTATCTCATTCTGTATCATTTTGGCGCACATCATGTTAGGAGTTCTCCCCAGTTGCCTGTTAGAAGTCATTACATATAGAAGAGATTTAATAAAATTGAACACTTTAAAATAATTCAAAATACTGGCTAGAGAAAAGCCTGGAGTAAAAGAGGTAAAATAAAATTGAACCAGAAATAATTTTTATGTCATCTAGTACATCTAATTTAAGTATCTTATTGAGAGTCTAATTCACAAAAGATGTGCTCCTGGGCCCAGAGCTCCATTCCATCACCTGAAATTATACTTCGTTCATTGATTGATATATAAGTCTCTTGATTTGAGAAAAAAATAAATTTTCCTTAGTGTAAGACCATAACAAAAAGTTATTCTTAGTACCCTCGTGTTGTACAAGTCTGATGATTAGAGAAGAAAAATAAGTAATATAGGTAAATCTCTGCCCTTTCTTAGCCAAATTGATTGAACCTGTGCCTTCCATAGCTGAGAAAAAGTTGTCTAAGTACTAGATGAGGTAGTTCAGGCCACCTGAGGATCCCAATAGCTCTGTTCTCCATTTCTTATACTGTCTCACAGCTAATGTGGTTTAAGGAAAATTATGACTTGATGAAAGAATTCAAGAAAAAGCTGAAAAGGTTTTACTTTGGGGAGCACTTACCTGAGAAGTTTCTTCTGTTCTTCTGATTTCAAGAAATTTTTTAATCTGACAGGGGGTTTTATGATTTCTCAATTTAGAAACGGAGTGCAGCTTGTTAACATCAAGCTTATAATAGCTTTTTAAATGGAATGATGATATGGCAGACAAAATTAAGACTGGGGAAATACTAGCTGAAAGCTCTAATGGAAATGTCACTGATCCCTCAAAAAATATCCCTAAATTAAAATTTAAATCTTTTTGTTAAATTCTGTCATGGGCAAAAGGGAATATAGGGTATATGAGTGGAGCTAAAGTTTATTGTTAAACCAAAGAATGCTTTAACACTTTAATTACCTGTATGTGTTATTTGTATCTGTTAGCCAGGTTATCTATTTGCACAGAGAGTCTTCACTAGAAAGGCTTCAAATAAATTAAAATAAAATTTTTTTTTTAAAACCAAAACCCAAGAGTGAGTATTTATTATCTTCCTTTGACATTGTGCTTTTCCTATGAATGTCTGTTTTCAAAGAACTGTGCCAAGAGATCTAAGGTGAAGTAGAAGGCAATCACAGAAATCATGGGTGTGACTGCCCTCCATCATCAACCTTAGCGCCCTGCTCAAGGCTTTGAGATGGCACTTCCTCTTCCCTGGCCTGCTGTTGGCTCATCTGGAACCTCTCTGGGGAGGTGTTGGTGTCCCCTACCCTGTGACAAAAAGTGCTGATATTTCTCCACCCCATATCTGTCAAGCCATTGGCCCCAGCTGGTCAGAGGCAGTCCCCAAGCAGGTCCCATTGGGAAGCAACATGAAAAGAGGCAAGAGAAAATCCAACCATCTCTGACCGGCTTTAACCATTTCCAGTGACATCTAGACAGCCAATACCACTCCTGACCCAGAAGAAGCCCTGCCCTGAGCTGTTCCTACTGGGGCTGCTGCAGGCCCACAGTAACCCTTTATTGCATTGTCTTTGATTTCCTTCATGCATTACACATCCCCTCCAAATGCTAACACATTCACAAACAGTTGAAGACCTTAGCCACTACCTTCATTCATGCTGTGTTTTACTCCTTTGGTTTTTTTTTTACTCCTCTCACCCACATTGTTATATACCAGCTAGGTTTCAGGAATGGGAAACTGCTGAACTCAAGGTCAGCGACTCTCACTCTGTCCTCTTCCCTTCTCCACAGACCCAGTTATTTTCCTACAGAAGTTAATTAGATTGTCTAGGTTTAGTTTACCATTTACCTTTGCACTATTCCCAAAGTCTTATCCTCCATGTATCCAGAAATGTGCCCCAAGGAAAATGACACAAAAGTTTTCCCAGGGATTGAATCCAGCCTAAAAGTAGTGCCCTCCTGAGGGGCTATGAAGGAGGCCACTGCGATGAAGGAGCCAAGGTCTTCACAGACCTGCTTGGTGGCAGAACAAAGGCATAAGTTGAAAGAGGAGAGGTTCTGACTGGAAATAAGAGTCACAAAGGCAGTCAGGTGCTAATATGATCTGATTAGTGGGAGATGCCTCTGACCGAATTAAGGTACAAATGAAACCATATACTGACATCAATACCATGAGTCTTATTTAATTGTAAAGTGCAGGAGTGGGTAGAGAGAAACAGTGAGATCAAGCAGAAGATAGTCACCAGCCACAGATCCAGCAGCATCCCATTGGTCTTTCATCACCCTGGGCTTTTTGGTGATGAGGGTCCCTGAGTCATCCTTCTGATGGTACCACCTTTATACAGTCCAAGTTCCAGGTATCCACAGGGCACAAATGCCATTCAAATAACTTAAGGTTATATGCGTATGAGCAGTTGCTTCCTTTCCCACTGTTTGCCAGAGGGATTTTTTTTTGGATGCATTTCCCAGGATGTACTAAACAGGTCTTGCCTCCATTAGGCCTGGAATTAGAGCCCTCCTGATGCAAATCTCTCCCTTACATGCTTATCTTAAGTTCCCTCTGTGGTGGTTTATTTTAGCTTTAGCAGTGTTTTGAGATGGGCAGCTGTGCTCTCTAAGTCCTTAGAGGTGCCCACAGAGGTAAGCTTCATCCTTTGGAGTTTAAAAGATTCAACTGGATAAATACCCAGGCATCCTCAGAGCTTACCCTGCTCTGAGCAGGAAGTTGGACTGGAGACCTCTCAAGATTCCATCCAACCTGATTTTTTACACCAACACAACTTTAATTGCCTTTCGTTCAAATACAGTGGTTTTTACTTCTCTCTTTCAGGGGAGAAAATTCCCAGATTATAAACAAGCAGACATAAAGATAGCTATACCAAAGTATTTTTAGACCTCTTGATGGAAGTGCCTTCTGCTTTCCAATCACAGAAAAAAAAACCTGTGAGAATTCTTTAGCTTTCTTTAGCACATGTTTTTGCTTATTTACTTGTTTCCTTTGCATGAACTTACTATGATAGTTTATTATTTATAGAAAACTGAAGTTCTTGTTAATAATAATAGTGTGTTGTATTTTTGAAGCACTTACTGCTTTCACATAATAGATACTATGAAAATGAACTGCAAATATGTTTTTTGTAATTAAAATTTTAAACAAGCTCTGGTCAGATTTACTCTGACTAACAGCCAGGAATCATTCAAGTGGAAGTATTGGTCTTAAGCGCAGCCCTACAAGACGTAATACAGTTCGAAGTAATTCAAACAATGAAAGGGAGGCTTGTTTGGATTTGTTGTTTTGGGGGGTTTTTGAGGTTTTTTTTGGGTTTGGTTTTGGTTTTTTGCTTTGTTTTGGGTTTTTGTGGGGGTTTTTTGTTTGTTTTTTTTTTAATTTTCATGGTCTTCTCTTTGCTTCAAGAGAATAATAACTAGTTCCTAATTTAGACCAGAAGCAAGCTTTAAAGCCCCAACAACCTTTACTGCTTTATAGTCCCCCTACTCATGGGTATATATTAACCAGCATAGCTCATGATTTTAGCATGGGACAGGATGCCACCCTAGTGAAATAACTAGTAGAACAAGTAGTAACAAGTAGAACAGAAGGCAGTCAGTTTTAAATAGCAGTAAAAATAGGAACAGTGAGAAATAAAAACAAAACCCAGTATATGTGATTTCAGTTAAAAACAAAGGGAAATATTTCTCTTTATACTTTTTTTTTTTTTTAATATATATATATTCAGTTGGGTTTTTAGTCCCATTGAAACATTGTAAAAACCTGCTCAAAACAAGTGAGATGAGAAATATGAGGAAAAACCTCCAGTAAGTAAGCAATTAGAAGAAAATAGTTTTATTAAGGATTACATTATGTTTTCTGTCCTTGAAACTAAAAAACNCACTGCGATGAAGGAGCCAAGGTCTTCACAGACCTGCTTGGTGGCAGAACAAAGGCATAAGTTGAAAGAGGAGAGGTTCTGACTGGAAATAAGAGTCACAAAGGCAGTCAGGTGCTAATATGATCTGATTAGTGGGAGATGCCTCTGACCGAATTAAGGTACAAATGAAACCATATACTGACATCAATACCATGAGTCTTATTTAATTGTAAAGTGCAGGAGTGGGTAGAGAGAAACAGTGAGATCAAGCAGAAGATAGTCACCAGCCACAGATCTAGCAGCATCCCATTGGTCTTTCATCACCCTGGGCTTTTTGGTGATGAGGGTCCCTGAGTCATCCTTCTGATGGTACCACCTTTATACAGTCCAAGTTCCAGGTATCCACAGGGCACAAATGCCATTCAAATAACTTAAGGTTATATGCGTATGAGCAGTTGCTTCCTTTCCCACTGTTTGCCAGAGGGATTTTTTTTTGGATGCATTTCCCAGGATGTACTAAACAGGTCTTGCCTCCATTAGGCCTGGAATTAGAGCCCTCCTGATGCAAATCTCTCCCTTACATGCTTATCTCAAGTTCCCTCTGTGGTGGTTTATTTTAGCTTTAGCAGTGTTTTGAGTTGGGCAGCTGTGCTCTCTAAGTCCTTAGAGGTGCCCACAGAGGTAAGCTTCATCCTTTGGAGTTTAAAAGATTCAACTGGATAAATACCCAGGCATCCTCAGAGCTTACCCTGCTCTGAGCAGGAAGTTGGACTGGAGACCTCTCAAGATTCCATCCAACCTGATTTTTTTACACCAACACAACTTTAATTGCCTTTCGTTCAAATACAGTGGTTTTTACTTCTCTCTTTCAGGGGAGAAAATTCCCAGATTATAAACAAGCAGACATAAAGATAGCTATACCAAAGTATTTTTAGACCTCTTGATGGAAGTGCCTTCTGCTTTCCAATCACAGAAAAAAAAACCTGTGAGAATTCTTTAGCTTTCTTTAGCACATGTTTTTGCTTATTTACTTGTTTCCTTTGCATGAACTTACTATGATAGTTTATTATTTATAGAAAACTGAAGTTCTTGTTAATAATAATAGTGTGTTGTATTTTTGAAGCACTTACTGCTTTCACATAATAGATACTATGAAAATGAACTGCAAATATGTTTTTTGTAATTAAAATTTTAAACAAGCTCTGGTCAGATTTACTCTGACTAACAGCCAGGAATCATTCAAGTGGAAGTATTGGTCTTAAGCGCAGCCCTACAAGACGTAATACAGTTCGAAGTAATTCAAACAATGAAAGGGAGGCTTGTTTGGATTTGTTGTTTTGGGGGGTTTTTGAGGTTTTTTTTGGGTTTGGTTTTGGTTTTTTGCTTTGTTTTGGGTTTTTGTGGGGGTTTTTTGTTTGTTTTTTTTTTAATTTTCATGGTCTTCTCTTTGCTTCAAGAGAATAATAACTAGTTCCTAATTTAGACCAGAAGCAAGCTTTAAAGCCCCAACAACCTTTACTGCTTTATAGTCCCCCTACTCATGGGTATATATTAACCAGCATAGCTCATGATTTTAGCATGGGACAGGATGCCACCCTAGTGAAATAACTAGTAGAACAAGTAGTAACAAGTAGAACAGAAGGCAGTCAGTTTTAAATAGCAGTAAAAATAGGAACAGTGAGAAATAAAAACAAAACCCAGTATATGGCATTTCAGTTAAAAACAAAGGGAAATATTTCTCTTTATACTTTTTTTTTTTTTTAATATATATATATTCAGTTGGGTTTTTAGTCCCATTGAAACATTGTAAAAACCTGCTCAAAACAAGTGAGATGAGAAATATGAGGAAAAACCTCCAGTAAGTAAGCAATTAGAAGAAAATAGTTTTATTAAGGATTACATTATGTTTTCTGTCCTTGAAACTAAAAAACTTATTTCACTCTCTAATAACTTTAAGAAAAACAACATTACAATATGGCATCGAAACATTAAAGTGTAAAATCTGAAAAGCTGTATTCTAAATGAAAACCTCTGTCCTTAATTATCACCGTAGTGATGTAGCTTTTGACTGGTAGACTTAAAGGATTGATAGTATATTCACTGGAAATATATCTGCTGTAGAAAATTAGAGCTATGTTTTCCTCAGTTTTAAATGAAAGAGTAATGTTAAAGAAATTCTGCAGTTAATTCTCCAAAGTGGAATTTCTATGATCTGAAACATCTTTAGAGAGTGACCATTAGAAAATTATCTAATAACTATTTTATTTTAATAGGCTTTTGAGGAAGTTAGAATCTAAATTTTATAGATGTTACCTCTGTGATAAAACAAAGTATGTGGTTACCAGTGATCATGCTCTTCACTGATTAAGACATCTCAGAGAAAAATCCTGATTTTTCCTAGGTCAGGTAATATGGATTGTAACTTCCATTAATGAACAGAAGCCCAGAAGGTAAATGTTAGGAAAAGTAATCTTTTTCCCCTTTTTTTTCTTTTCTTCCCCCCTATAAATTGCTTTGTTCAAATGAAAATAAATAAAATACACCAAATGGGATACTGTTTATAAAATCAAGAAAAGATACATATGGAAAAGGAAAAATAAACCATGTCTGTACTAAATTATTTCAAACTGGATGAAATGGATGTCACCAACTCAAGACCTCAGCTATGGCAAGAAATGATGATACGGTGTCTAACAACTGTCTAACAGTCTAGACAAAACCAAAATAAATGTAAGGAAGACAGAAAGAATTAGGTTTCTGATGGTTTAGAGAAGACTAAGCTTGTCACAGGACATAACAAGTGTTCTGGAGAAGGCTGCCACAAAAAAAAAATCCATAGTAGTGTTTTCCTTATCAAGAGGAATGAGACATCAATTAATGCCATCAAGACCTTTTTACCTAGACATTAGTGGAAATAAAGAAATAAACAGTGCTACAGAGTTCTATGGGAAACTGTACATTTTTAATAATTTTGTTTGTTTGTTAAATAAGTAAAAATCTCTCATGAGTGTTGCTGTTCTTACCATGGTGACTGGGCATGGTCTGGGTAAATTTTCATTGTCAGTTTCAGCCTTATTTTATATGATTATATTTACAAACTGACAAAATTCTACTTTTAAAGTAATTACATTTTTTTATCCTATTCTTGTTCAGAAGATGATTAGATATCTGATTTTCAGCACAAATATTTTTTGGTCTGTCTATTATCAGCACCACTTTAAACCTTAGTAAACTATAATTTTTTAAAGTCTTCCTGGAAGTCAGAATATCCATTGTTGTGACTGTTCTAATAGCATTCTTATTTACTCACTGCTGTTTGAATGAGCTATTTTCAGCACAGGTTAATGAAAAACATGTTCTCTCCAATGTTTTGTACAATCACAATGATACTTTCCTGTTCCTGTCACAGAACTTGAGTCTGATGGACACTAACCACATGTTTGTCTGAGTCACTGGCTTACTACAATGGGATTCGTGCTCATTGCAGGCTCCATTCAGGGAGCATGCTGGCATTTCTTAGATGGAAGTAGACACCTTTTGTGTGCCTAAGTCAAAGAAAGCAATAAATTGTTTGTAAGCCAGAATTCAGTTCCTTCTCATCACAGGGTACAAGTCATTCTTTACCTCTTTTATTTCCTCCTGATGAACACTCAGCATCATAACTGATGCAGTCTACAATTTCTCTCATTTTCACTATCTAAAAGTTAGACTGTCTATTGGTCTTGTTCCTTCTTTAGTCAATAAAATAAGAGTAATGAAACTAACTCAAAAATAAATGTTTAGTAGTTGTAATAAACTTGTCTCTACAATGAATACAGAGGAAATCCTGCCTATTCTGGACAGCTTGTTCACCAAAATCTGGCAAAACTAGGAAAAAGATAGTATCAGTTTTAAACAGATAATAGCAGAATTAAACACCAATGAGGGAATTACCTGGACACATTTTAAATGGGGATGCCATCATACTGTGAAGAAATTTAGATTGATCAGCTGCAGCTATCTGAGAGATTCCATCCTCAAGGCAGTGCCCTGGGGTACCCTGAACCTTGCCCAATTTGAACAGCACAGCTGCTACCCAGCAAGAGGCTGGCAGCATAGAGGCAGTCTGCAGGGACCCCAGTCTGGGGAGCAGGTACATCTCCTGGGGCACTTCCTTACTGGTGGGTTGTATCAACAGCATGTCAGGAGCAGGAGGGCAGCACAAAAAACTGGGGCAGCATGTCTTCTGCAGGAAGGTTGTGCAACCTAAGGGAGACCCCGAGGCTGTGAAAGAGGGTGAGCTTGTAGCTGTGTGTGCATGTGTGCAAGGTCCTTAGAACTTCTGGGCATTAGTTATGGAGTAGCAGTGTCAGGACTTGGAGGGTCAATAACAGGTCTTATTCATCCTGCCCAGACTTTCCTAGATCTCCTAAACTCTGCTGTCTTCCTGTCCCTGATGGCCCTTTCATCATGGGGTCCTGCTGTCCCACCTGAGGACACCCACGTGGCTCCCAGCATGCTCTCTTTTACAGAGCATCTCCATTCCAGGTAGATGGAATTTGTAGATAGTTACTAATATTTGTTAAGTGTCTAATATGTGATTTAACCGTTTTATTGGTTACATTAACCCTGAATGTGGTTCATGGATTGCTGTAATGTCACTAATCAATAAACTATTATGATTCTGGTTTGATTGAAACCACAAAAGGCTAGTAGCTTTTCCCTGAAACAATAGAGGAAATGAAATGCAAACTAAGCACATGGGTTTGTATTCTGTACAATTGAATTTAATCTTATTATTCTGCACCTCAAGATCGTCTGATTAACTTTTTGAGAGGGAAAGGAAGGAGAGAGTCCATATATGCAGTAATAATATTGGAGAAGTTTTGCCACTGTTAAATTTCATTAGTAATCATCTTACCACCAAAAAAAGGCAAAAACCCAAACTAAAACAAAATAAAACAAAACAAAGCCTTTTGCAGAAGAGTAATTGCATAAGAGCAATAACTACTACTTCATTGGTAACTCTCTTCTAATCTCCACTTCAGGCTTACCCCAGGGTAACCACAATCTCCTGTCTTCAAACAAATGTCTCTTTAGTTGTTTTACTAGCTGTATAGTACCCCAGCAAACCCTGAGGTAGAAATAGACAAAATATTTAATATTCACCATTTAAAGACAGATATCCATAACAGATAGGCACTGTATTCATCTATGAAAATATCTACTAAGGGATAATAATTTTTCTCTATCTTATCCCATTTTACTTGCAGCCCTTCTGGATGAAATAGCAAATCAAAATGTCCCTCCTTTTTGTGTCAATATATGATAATTTTTATTCTGTACATCTTGATCACAAACCATAATGTTATGTACAGATTTTTTTGATTTTTTTTTTAACAAAAGCTCTAATTTCATAAAATGAAATAAATAAAAAAAACCAAATTTGCTATGAGAAGAGAAGAGAAAGAAGAGACGAGAAGAGAAGAGAGAGAAGAGAAGAGAAGAGAAGAGAAGAGAAGAGAAGAGAAGAGAAGAGAAGAGAAGAGAAGAGAAGAGAAGAGAAGAGAAGGAGAAGAGAAGGTGAAGAGAGAAGAAAAGAGGACAGAAGGAAAGAGGACAGAAGAGACACATTTTGAAAGTACCTTTCCCTGTTACTGGATATTAAAGAAACACGTGAATTTTCTCTAGAGTCATTTAGGGCATACATAGTTTAGAGAATTATCTACAATACTGGACCCCTATCATCCACACTGCTGAAGAGGTAACTCGCTGCCTCTGGTTTTCATTTTTTTTTGATTTTCTTTTTTTTTTTCAAACTAATCAGAAAATAAGTAAACCACTTAGTACAGGTCTGGTTCAGGATGAAAAATCCTCTTTATTAAGCAGTATGGAACCTAACTATATGACTTATCCAAACTGGAGGATAACATCAAGCAGATCAAAAATAGATTGGAGGAATCTTATCCCCCACCATGATTACTGGATAAAAGAACTTCAGAACTTTATACAGTACTTAATTCTTCTTTCATTCATAATGGCAATTCTTCTCCAGCCTGTGATAGTAAAATTAAGATATGTCACAAAATATTTTTTTAAGCAGAATTTTTTTATCTGCACTGGTAATCAAATAACATAAACAAGATTAAACACTTCACATTTCTGCTAACAAATCTTCTCTCTATATGTTTTATATGTAACTGGGTGGTTGTTTCAATTGCCCCCACTTCATCATCTTGGACAATTTGAGATTCCCTAGTGATATAATATATCTGAATGGGCTGCAAAGACTGTGGCAAATTAATGTCTTTATTTGGAAAGGCTGTTGGAGTATTAGAAGTGTGTTCTAGGGCACTTCAAATGTCATGAAACACAAAAAAAGAAGCAAGTGGGTAAGTCTGTAAGAATATTTGACCTTAGACTAACTTCCCCCCACCCCGCCCCCCTCAGGACTGTAAATACAGTTCATGTGAGATTATTAGAAACAAATTCAGAAGGAGATGAATTAATCCTAGAATATTTTTCCTCCACGAATCTTAAAAGAAGCTTAAAGACCAGGTCTTCTTAACTCTTAGAAGCTTAAAGACCACCTCTGTATGGTTAGCTTTTTAGTAAGCGAGTCTAGTATTTGTATTCCTCACTAGTCAGAGTCCAACAGTGTCATCAGAATATTGAAATATAGGCAGTGGAAGGTGATCAAATATTTCTAGTATTTCCTTTATCAACTTCTGCCAGAATAAAATATTCTTAATGGGTAAATACAGATTCTGTGAATAAGTGCAAGAGAAAAAATAATCTAGAAACATGGTAAATATGATTTACAAAAAAATAGTCCAAGAGTCAGCTTTTGGTTCGGCCACAGATTTCTAGAGTGTACAGATATCCATGGAAAAAAATTATATCTTAACCCTTTCAAACAGTCTTTTTCTCTCAGTATAGAATTCAAGTGTCAACATCAGGAATTCAGAACAAAGGGGTTTCTATACCTGAATATGCTGGGGTTTAGCCTTGGTAGGCAGCTAAGCACCACACAGCTTTTCATCATTTTCCCACAGTGGAATAAAGGAGAGAATGGGGAGAGTAAAAGTAAGAGCACTTGTGGGTTGAGATAAAACCAGTTTGACAGTTAAAGCAAAAGCTGTATAACTAAGAAAGCAAGACAAGGAATTAATTCATTGCTTCCCACTGGCAGGCAGGTGTTCAGCCACCTCCAGGAACACAGGTTACACCACCATGTGTAACTGTTACTTGGGAAAACAAATACCATCACTCTGAATGTCTCCCCTTCCTCCTTCTTCTCCCACTCAGCTGTTATTGTTGACCAAAATGCCATGACATGGAATAGTATGGATATCCTTTTGGCTAGTTGCGATTGTCTCTCCCTACTGTGTCCCCTACCAATATCTCTTGCACCCCCAGCCTACTCACTGGTGAGGTGGGATGAAAAGCAGAAAAATCCCTGATGCTGTGTAAAGGGCTGCTCAGCAATGGATAAAACATAAGTGTGTTACTTTTTTTGGTTACAAATCCAAAACACAGCACCATACAAGATACCACTAAGAAAATTAACTCTATCTCAGGCAAAACAATTTCAAAGAAGTTTTAAATTAACTTCATTATAACTATTAGGCTGTTATTTTCAGCAGTGGAATAACACAATCATTTTGGTCTAGATGTGGCTTGACCTGTGAAGTAATTCTTGAATCAGCCTAACTTCCAGGCAGAATAGGGATTTCAACCTTAGCTTCTGGGGCCTATAACAAAGAAGTCTGAGCTGTGAGAAAGTTATTAAGCAGTTTTAAGTGCTATGGTCAGCAAATCTAAGTCCATTCACTTTGCACTTCACTGCTTTATTACTGCTTGATAACATACATTTTGAGAAAGACGTTGTCATGTTCCACTGTGGAGAACTCTAAGGAGTTCTTTTAAAACTAGATTGTAAGGAATGAAATTAAGTCAAATGAGAAAACCTTGTATCTCAGAACTGTTCATTGGTAACAAAAAACAAAACAAAACAAAACAGGAAAAAAAGGAGTTATCCTAGTAAAGCAGGCTAGAAAAGGCAGGAAAAGAGGAAGGAAAATGGGAGAGGGATGAGGGGAGAAAGAGAGAGAAAAAGCAGGCATTACCACCATCAGCGTCCATGCAGCAGGGGTTTGGGCTAACACTCTGCCTGCTGCTGTGCCAGCACACTCTCTGAGAGGCATGGCTCCACAGGCACAGCTGCTAGAGTGACAGATGGCAGAACTGCCAGCCAGTCCTCGGGCAGGAGGTCCTGAATGCTGAACAGGGTCACAGTGAGCATTGCAGTGGCAGGATGGCTTGGAGGTGGGCAGCGTTGCACGCAAGTGGATCAGGCAGAAGTTACAGAGCCCTGGATAGGGTCACAAAAGGGGACCACGGCAGAGGGCTGGATTGGAGCAGCAGGGCGGCAGTCAGGGACATGGTGAGACAAGACAGGTGTGAGCAAGCACCAACAGGGGCAGGTGAGCTGAAAAGCAGGCTGGAGCCAGGGCAAAAGGCACAAGAGAATGGGCTAGGGTCAGGTCAAAGTAGCTAGCTAGCTAGCCAGCTAGGTAGCAAGCAAGCAAGTCCTGAAGCTCATGACACTTAGTTTGTACACTCTCTGGCCCCTCACAAAGTCTGTCTGCTGGCAGGAGACCATTGGCCCAATCCAACCTTCCTCTCAGGTCCATGGGTGCAGACCTTTGCCATTTGATTGGAGAAGGTCTCTGGAGGGTACAGTGGCTCCTGCTGACTGCCTGTCCCATGTGAAGTGTTGCAAGGCCAAGTCCCCCTGGAGACAAGGCTTCCCCCATCTTCTAGTGGCTTTCTGCATGTGGCATATGTGCCTGCCTCCTCCACATGCCACTGACAATCAGTGTTGAGACATACCAAAACGAAACCCTATTTTTTTTCAATTGCATTTTATTTTCTATCTCCCTTCCAGACAGTTTCTTAAACTTTCTTCTCTGTTTACAAGATTTCATTTGCATTCATGAAAGGAAAATATTCATTTCATCAAAAGAAATTAAATCTTGAGGTTTCAGTGAGGATCAATTCAGAAAGCTTTGGTCCACTTCCTTACACTTCATGTCATCCCTGCCCACTTTATTGTTTTCCATCCAGTAAAGATTCTTTTTTCTCTCCTTAACTATTTCATTTCATCAATTTCTTCTCCTGTGGTTTCATTTGAATTTGTTCCCTGATTAGGGAATTTCTGTAAGTATAGTTTTGGTTTTGCCAAGTTCACTTCAATCAAGAACAAATCACAAAGAATGCTATCCTAAATTTTTTCTTCTTGACAACACCTATGTGCTGGAAAACTCAGTAAAAACCTTCTTTTACTGCTAGTGTTTGGTAAGGCACAGGTTTTGGGTAAAGCTTGAAATAACCTCAAAGCCTAGTGTTCTAAAGACGCTGAAACTACAAGTGGTATGTCAAAGGGAGAATGGTACAGCAGCATAATTGCTCCCCTACATCTTTCTACTCGTCACCACCCATGTGCAAGGAATCTCCAGCTTAGACAAAAAAAGTTTCTTTATTTATCTGCCAAGGGTTAGGGGTAGACTTAGGGATAGGCTTGAGAAAAAAAGCAAAGAACGGAGACTCAGGAATACTAAAACTACAAAACACATGCCAAGGAGAACACAGTATTGTGCCACAAATATTCCGTCCAAACTTTTCCCCTTGACACCAGCCAAAACCCTAATCATAAGCATAATGCTGACCCTAGGTGGAGCAGAAAAAAACTGCATGGGGGTTACACTGTTGCCAAGGAGAAAAGCATGGAGGGAAGAATGTTGGGGCAACTCTGTGCCAGCCTTGGCAGGCCTTTTGCAGATGAACTGTCCCTGGAACTCTGGGCTATGTGGTTTTCTGAACCCAAATGCTAAGCATAACCCTAACCCTAGGCAGAGCAGGAAAAGCCCCACAGGGTTGAGGCTGGTGCCAGGGAGAGAGCTGTGGAGGGAGCAATGTTGGGGCAGCAACTCGCTGGATTTGGCAGGCCTGTTGTGGCTGCAGTGTCTTTGGAGCTCAGGGCTTTGTGGTTTCCTGGACCTTAAGCGTAACCCTAACCCAAAACCTAACTTAGGGTTAGGGTTAGAGTTAAGGTGAGGGTCAGGGTTTATGGTTAGAGTTAAGGTTAGAGTTAGGTGTTAGGGGTTAGGGATTAAGGTTAGGGTGAGTTTTAGGGTTAGGTTTAGCTTTAGGTGTAGAGGGTGGAGGTTAGGGTTAGGTTAAGGTTTAGGTTTAGGCTTAGGCTCAGGTTTAGGCTTAGGTTTAGGCTCAGGTTTAGACTTAGGCTTAGGTTTAGGCTTAGGCTTAGGTTTAGGTTTGGTCTTAGGCTTAGGGTAAGGGTTATGGTTAGGTTTAGGCTTAGGTTTAGCCTTAGGTTTAGGCTTTGGCTTAGGCTTAGGTTTGGCCTTAGGCTTAGGCTTTGGTTTAGGCTTAGGTTTAGGGGGTGGAGGTCTAACACTAGGTAGAACAGGGAAAGAGACAGTGGGTTAGACTGGTGCCTGGCACTACAGCATTCACGGATCATATTTAGGAATAGGGTTACAGTTAACTTTAGGTTTCAGTTTAACTTTAGGGTTAGGGTCAGTGTTAGGCTTAGGTTTAGGCTTAGATTTAGGGTTAGTGTTAACTTTAGGGTTAAGATTAGTTTTAAGATTAGGGTTAGGTTTAGGGTTAGAGTTCGGGTTAGGTTTTGGATTAGGGTTAAGGCTAGGACTAGACTTAAATTTAGTTTTAGTTTAGGGTTAGACTTAAGTTTATTGTTTGGGTTAGAGTTTAAATTTTTGTGTTGTTATGTTTAGGCTATGGGCTATGCTTCATGTTAGGGTAAAGTTTAAGGTTTGGGTTCGTGGTAGGTTTAGGTTTAGCCTTAGGTTTAGGTTGAGGCTTAGGCTTTGACCTAGGTTTACTGTTCCTGTTAGTGTTAGATTTAGGGTCAGGGTTACACTTAGGGTTAGGTTTAGCGTTGGTTTATGAGGTGGATGTCAAATGCTTGGCAGAACAAGGAAAAGACAAAGCGGGTTAGACTGGCGACTGGCACTACAGCGTGCAAGGAGCAGGTATAGGAATACTGTTAGGGTTAAAATTTATGGATAAAGTTATGTTTAGGCTAAGGGTTATGCTTCGTGTTAGGGTTATGTTTTAGAGTTAGGGTAAGGGTTTGGGTTAGGTTTAGTGTTAGGGGTATTGGTGCGGTTAGGGTTAGGGTTAGTGCTACCATTAGGGTTAGGGTTAGAGTTAGAATTAGGTTTAGGGTTTCAGTTTGTGTTTGTGTTAGGTTTAGGCAGTGGAGGTCTAACACTCGACAAAACAGTGAAAGACATAGTGGGTTATAATGGTGCCTGGCACTATAGCGTGCAAGGAGCAGGTGTAGGAATAGTTTTAGGGTTAAAATTTATGGGTTAAGTTATCTTTAGGCTAAGGGTTATGCTCTCTGTTAGGGTTAGGGTTAGGATTACACTTAGGCTTGTGTTAGGATTAGGGGGTGGAGGTCTAATGCTAGGCAGAACATGGAAGACAGAGTGTGTTAGACTGGTGCCTGGCACTACTGCGTTCATGGGCCATATTTAGGAACAGGGTTATGGTTAACTTTAGGTTTCAGTTTAACTTTTGGGTTAGCATTAGTGTTAGGCTCAGGCTTAGGGTTAGCCTTTGTTAAGGTTTCTGATCCCTAACATTCCCCCTAAATAGGGGTTTTCTGTCTCTCAGAGTCCCATACCAGGGTTGAAAGATGAGACGGACCTTGCAGCTCGGTCTTCAAAGATGTTTATTCTATTTCTTATCTCAAGGTCTTACAGGAGTGTCTGCGCAGTTGGAAAAGCTTTGCTACAGGAACATTGAGGCACGGCCACAAGGCCGTTTTAAAGATTTCTAATCCAATTAACTCTAAAAACGTACTATATTTATGGGTTTGTGCCAATTACTATCACCTATTCTAAACACGCAATTTCTACCTCAAATTCATTCTACCAATGTCTTTGTGCCACTGTCACAGCAGAAGATGGAGTAGACGAAGAAGAAGAAGGACATGAGACAATGCCCCAATTTCTCCATCTTGCCTCAATCTACTTCCATACTAAAAACCCAAAACTACAATTTTTCACCCTGTGACAAAGTAAACTAACTCTATTTTAAATCTTTATTATTTCTTACCTCATCTATAGGTGTTGGAAGTTTTCCCTACGGACTGAGGTCAAAGACTGTGCTTTCCTGGGGTCTGTGCCAAGGTTTCTGCCAGGGTTTCAGACCCCCCAGGGCAGTTTGAGGTGTTTTCCACCTGCCCTGGACTCCAACAAGCCTTAGTGTTAGGTTTAGGTTTAGGATTAGGGTTACTGTTAAGGTTAGGGTTAGGGCTAGGGTTAGACTTAAGCTTAGTGTTAGGGTTAAGGTTAGACTTTAATTTAGTGTTTGGGTTAAAAATTTTGTGTTATGTTTAGGCCGTGTATTAAGCTTCACGTTATGATTAAGTTTGTGGCTGGGGTTAGGTTTCGGCTTAGGCTTAGGCTTGGGTTTGGGTTTATGCTTAAGCTTAGGCTTCGATTTAGGGTTAGTGTTAGCGTTAGGGTTAGGTTTATGAGGTGGGTGTCTGACGCTAGGTGGAACAAGAAAAGACAGTGGGTTAGACCGGCCCCTGACACTACTTGCGTTGAAGGAGCAGGTGTAGGAATAATGTTAGGATTAAAATTTATGGATAAAGTTATGTTTACAGAAAGTGTTATGCTCTGTGTTAGGCTTAAGATTTAGGGTTAGGGTTAGGTTTAGTGCTAGGGTTATTGGTGTGATTAGGTTTAGGGTAAGGTTTAGGGTTAGGATTAGAGGGTTAGGATTAGGGTTAGAGTGTTAGGGTTAGGGTTAGGGTTTGGAGCTTAAGCTCTGATTGTAGGCAGAGGAATAGTTTCATACTTTGTTTGCGAGTGCCATGTAGAAAATCATGGATGGAGCCATTTTTAACAGCAGCATGGTGTCCTTGGCGGGGCTCTTGAAGCTGCCATATCAATGGAACTATGGGGTTTTTTTTTTCTGAACTGTAACTCTAGAATTTTTTTCTTCTTAAAATATTTAAATTTTTAATTTTAAAATATTACAATAATGATGTGAATGGTATTATACTCAAGAGAAGCTACTTTTACAACTTTTATAATATGCATTCAATTTTTTTTTCTGATCTATAGGACAGATCATCTTTTTTCATAAAGCCTTTTCTAATGTTTCACTTTTCATAGATTTGATTTGTGATTTACGGTCTATTTATTAAATTGTCCAAAAATTCATATTTCAACAGCATGTGTTTGTCTCATATGGAAATGTGAGTTCTTAGTTTTTTTATATCATAGAATAGACATTGAAACTGTAATGGAGAATGTTTTCTCAAGGTAGCATCCTTTTAATGGGTAAATTTTACTTCAAAATTACAATGGTAAAGATAGCTTATTATATTCCATGTATTCAAGGATTTCTCACCAATACACTATCTACCAGAAGGAAAGTGTGTGGGTTTATGAATTGCTTTTAACAAGACACCAATTCAGAAGCTGTAGATTCATCCCATTAGTAAGAATACATTAGTATTCTCTTCTTTAGTAATTAATTAAAAAGCACATTCCTTAATTCCTAAGGAATAAAAGCTTGGAAAAAACATCTGTATTTTTTTTTTTAAAGCCAGACAAAATAAAGGAATAAAAAGAATTTTCACATGATCTTATTTGGTCTCAGAAAATAAAGGAGAATATATACTTTCTGACATCAATAACTAATTTGTCTTGCAGTAATAATAATAATATGGATGTTTGGACATTTGTCCTCTTTCATGACTTGATCAAAAATGGATAAAAAAGAGAAAATTTTAATAACTTAAAATGTTTGATATTTTCTCCTTTTTTTACCCCAGTTTTCCATGTTTTTATTCAGAGAAAACTTAGCAGAAAATTCTGGATTTTTTTGTCCTAAAGAGAGATGCATTAGATAGACTGATACTGTGAAATACCACCTCAAAGGTTACAATTTGAGATTAGTGCATCTGCCTCAGGAATGAATAATGTGTTAGGACTTTATGTTACCTTTCTTCTTTAGGAATATTTTTTTTTTTTTGGTCATTGAAAGTAAAACTCCTGATTTTTGCTAGACTCTTGATGGTTTAGATTCCTTTTTTTTGTTGTTGTTAATAGTCTGTTACAAATGGATGTGAGATTTAGATAAGTCCCTGCCTTGTTCCCAGGCTGCCAGCAGCAGACAGTAGCTTTATTGAGGTGACCAGCACCCCAAAACCTACTTTCATTTGCAAGTTCTTTAATAATTGCTGATTCGGTTTGTTACAGAATGAATTATTTATGTAATAGACACAAAACTAACAGACATAAGACAACAAACTATATACTACATAGGAATAAGGACAACGGAAACAGTAACTACTAGTAGTTGTATACAGCACAAGGTTAAAGACATCATTAATTTTACAGCTAGTGGAGAAATAAAATAATTTAGGATTCAGTGTATCTTACCATCCAGTTGTTGGTGGGGCATACATCGAGATCCTTTTCCTCAATTCCCAGAAAAGGAACCCCCAAATCTGCATCTAAACTCCAGGGAGAAGTCCTGAGCACTTGTCAGGGTATGTGTGTGTAGGAGCCTTCTGCCTCTGTGAAAATTCATGTGTCATTTACGGTCTTTGTAAAACAGTGTCTCTCAGTCAGGAATATTTATTTTATCTCTTCCCACATCTGGTCTCCAGACTAAGGTGTTGATTCTTAGCTGGGGCTTGAGACCTTTTGGTGCCAGAGCTGATCCCTTGTGTCAGGGACCGAAGACTGAGGCCTGACATATTTGGTCTGTGGTTGTGCACGTCAACAAGATAATGTAGAAGAACTTACTGTTGGTTGGTAGGGCTAACCTTAAGAAACAAAACTATGTATTCGTCACCTGGTGGGATTCATCCTGTGAAAGGGGGGCAATATACAATAAAGCCATCATTGGCATGGAGGTGTGATCATGGGCCATTGTGACCTCATCTCACGCATTGACCCTGTGTGACATGATGTTGAAATTGGCCACTCCTGAGGAGGTATAAGTTGTGTTCCTGGGGTGCAGGAGAGAGAATTACATGCTGCACCATTTTCCTCCACAGGACTCCCTGAAGATGTGTTGCCCTGCTGCTCCTCCCATTAAGGAGCCATGCTCTATCTCCTCCTCGGCTCAGCAGCTTCTCCAACATCCAGGGGTCAGTATGTACTTAATTGCTAATGCAACAATTAAAATTGACTTGCTTTGCTATTCTGACTGTGTCTTAGGATTTTTTGCACAGGCATCCTTCCAAACACATAATAACCCTTTCTGGGTCTTTCATATGCATCAGCTCTCTGTGATAGAGAGGGGGGAGACACATCCAGACACATAGACAAGGAAATTTCTCATATGTATTGTGAAAAATGATTGTTAGAATGCTTTATATTACAAGTTACAAAAAGAAAAGGGATAAAAAAAAATACTAGTTTTTTCATGAATGGTGATTTTGTTCTTAATATCTACTTAATGTTCCAGACCAATAAATCTGGTTTTCAAAAAATATTTTATTGCAGATTGCAGAAGCCTTAGTCTTAACACTGCAATGCAGTTTATTAGCTTCTCTAATGAAGGGGAAAGAAAACATCAATGTATCTAGAAGCTGTATGAAACATCTTTATTTAGGATCTGAGCCCTAAATTTTGGTCTTTGGAAAATATTTGAATATTCTGTACAGTACCAGCCAGTATTATAAGTCAATAGTATATCAAGATCCTGAAGTAATTTGTGGGAAAAATCCTAAGGGAAATACAAAAATATCAATAAAAACAAATTCGACATCTGAAACATTATGTAGTTTCAGCTGATTAAAAATGAATCATTTAAGACTTGTCCCTAAAAGGAGTGAACGGGAACTTCCTTGGGAACCTGAGGATGAAAGTAGAAAAACAAGAAAATCAAATTAAAAAGACCAATTGCTGACAGACCAAAGCATGTTTGTTGTATTTAATAGAAACCTGAAGTAGAGAAAGAAGTATAGTAATTTGTCATAAATATGTGCTTTATGAAGATTGCTAGAAAAAACAGTGGTGATAGAAGAATAGACAGTAAAACTCAGAGTATATGAGGGATTCTTATATCATGAGTTTGCAGCAAGCAATAGCTCTTTGTTACTTCTTCTGGATGAACAATTCTGAGAAGCTGTAAAATTATTTTCTATTATCATGTTTAAAACTTGCTTCATTTGCTAATGTTTGTCTAACTGATTGGCTAGATTTTTACCATGTAGTTTTACTATGGCTTTATTGTTATAGCTTGCATAGTACTCATTGCGATCAAATTTAGTTTCTCTCATTACACATGTGAGGTTGCTTTAAAAAGGATAAAGCATTTTAAAAGAAGACCTTAAGAGTTTAGGCTCAGCAGAGCATTTAATATTATACATTAGCTCTGAAATACAACAGCATTTCTTCCATCTCTAAAAACATTTTTATTGTGTAGCATTTAGTTTTAATGATAAAATTTAGTGCTATTGAGACTAAGTTAAACATGTATTTCTGAAGTTACCAGTGTGAGGAAAAAAATAGACAAGGAACATTTTACCATTATAGATAGAAACTCTAACACTAAGTATATTTTCAAAGTAATAGATAAGGGTTTTTTTATTTCAGTTTGTCATCAGAAAAATGATAAGGTATGACAAAAAAGGATATTTATGAGAAAAAAACCCACAACAGTAATAGACCACTCATATTTTTTTCCTTCTCTTGTGTCTTAGTTAATCACAAACACCATGAATTCCCCGTGTTCCTCTCTCACGTTTGTTAAAAGACATATTAAAAAACCCCTTTCCATTCCTTCTCCTTTCTACTTTCACCTGTATACTAATTACCAAGAACTACAGTTAAAAATAATTGTTGCACGATTGCATCTTTTTTTTTTGCCAGGACATAGAACACCTTCAAATGAGCAAGTTATCTTGTAGTCCATAGACATTTATAGGAAAGTAAAAGTAATACTTTATTAGAAGGTATTCATTCAATATACAAACCAGAATTTATATCAAACTTGTCTGGGAAAAAAACCAAGCAAACAAACAAAAAATTTCAACATTTTCACTCTCAGGCAACAGTAGAAGTTTTATATTTGTGAAATTTAAACTTGTCTTGAAATGTCTTGGAAAGTTAAATGCATACATCTATATTTTGAAGTTACATAGCTCCAGGCTAATGTTATGTAACACTGTTTACTGCCATAAGATAGTTCTCTTAACATGGTTGGCTGCTTTTTTTTCATTCCATTGAGTTTCTGTAAACTTCCCATGAATCCTTAAAATCTGTTGCTTAAGTTAACTTCTTTAGAGATGATATTTTTCTATTTTTTTACATGACAATTCAAATTATAGAACAGAATATTATCTATGAAAAATTCACCATACACCTCAAAATGTGAAAATGTTTAGCATATTTTCTAGATAAATCATAGAAAGTCATGACAGCAAAAGTGTTTCAAAATCCAGTGTGTTTAGAGACAAAGTCTTATTTTTCAGTTCTTTTTTAGGTTTATTTAGGAAAAACTACTTATAAGGCCAAATCCT
Organism: Donacobius atricapilla; assembly: GCA_013397315.1. Lineage (NCBI taxonomy): Eukaryota > Metazoa > Chordata > Aves > Passeriformes > Mimidae > Donacobius > Donacobius atricapilla. The sequence continues at coordinate 282,138 of WBMY01002813.1, read as the reverse complement.
TGTTTCAGAGAATTTTCTTGTGCCAGTTCTTTTTACATTCACACATGGAGCAATAGTACTCAAAGTATTGCCTTAGGTTTTAATGAATGTAGAGAGACAATTCAGCAACACGGACATAGGATTTTATACAAATATATTTAAAATCTCTAGATACATAGGAAAAGTATAGAATCATAGCAAATTAAAACCAGTCACAGAATATATTTCAATTTCTCCTAGCTCCACTCCAAGAAATAAATATCTGAATAATCTGAAGTGCACAAAAGGAAACTTCCATTAGAAAATGAGAGAAAAAGATTGCAACATGAGAACTTTTGAAGAGTTTTTAGTGGTACGTGTCTGGCTGTGTATTGATGCAAATTATCACTACATCTATGTTCAAGTATCTGTATGCATAATCCAGCACTTCTATTTACACATGTGTATGCACACTGGACCTCTTTGAAAGATTGGAAGTTCTGATATAGACATCAGGACAGGTGGTGGAGAGGTGAACCCAGTCCCATAGTGAATGCGTGCTTGTACCACATAGCTGTGGCACAATTGTTTATAAGGGTAACATAAAGGAACTGTTGTCTAATTGCTCTCCCCTGCTTCTTGGACTGTGTGCCAGGTGAGATGTTTGAAAAGCTCACAGACCTACTCATCCTCTGTACCTGTGGTATGGGATACCAAAGCAGAGAAGAGACAGGAACGCTGGTCTGAAAAACGCAATTCAGTCCATTAATGGGGTTCTAAAGACTGAGCCTCATATTTCATGAGGTTTTTCAGACTTTGTCTTGTCTCTGCCATTATCTTCCATCTCAAACAATTGCTCAAACTATTCCACAGTAATGGAGATTGTTCTATTTACTTCTATTCAATCTCATTTCAAAGAGAGTAGGTTACCTCTACATGATCTAATACTGCTTGTGATAATAGTTTATTTAGAGCTTGTGGTGGAAAAATATATAGGTAAATAAATACATTTCATATTTTTTGTTTCATTCTTACATACCTCATTTAGACAAAAAAAAGGCTGTCAAGAAAATAATCAAAAATGAAGGGTTTTACTGGGCATGAAATCTCATTTTAAAATGCTCTGTTTCTAATGTTTCTATAGATCTTTGTGACTCTGTTCCTCCATTCTAAATGTTCTCTGTTCATTTTATTAAAAGGTAAAAAAGTGCTACTAGAGCTTTGTGACTTAAGAGTTTTGTCTCATTAATGTACAACAGAAGGAATGCTTGGAACCTGCTAGTACTATTCATTAGAAATTTGCTGTGTCCCTCTCAGTAATGGTATGCATATATATGTATATATTTTATACATTTTTTTCCTCTATGGTCTTGAAATAAATACTGTAATGCTTTTATTTTCAGTTCTTTATGAGAATGAGACAAAACAAATCAATATGTTATTTGAAGAAGAAAGAATCTAATTTTATTTACTTATCTGCATTTTCTATAGCAAATGGAGATATTTTAAATTCTTCAGAGGTAATTCCCCTGCCTCTGAACTATCTCTTCTTGGTACACATGAAGTTTCAATTATATTCACAATTAAGAATGCAGGTAAAAAATGTTCCATGCAATAAAATTAACATTAAAATTTACTAACATGAAAAGCAAAGCGTCAAGATGATGTTAATGTTAATATGGAATCCTGGAACTTTGAAAACCATATTGAATTTACTGAATACAACTTTTGATCAATAGGAACATTCTGATAAGTAGATCTGTGATTTTGTCTTACTTTTGCAGTATAATGAACTTTACTTGATAGAAACTGAGTTTTGACAAAATACTCCAGGTAATCGAATATCCAGTTTCCGTTGGGCTCAAATGAAATTATCAGAATTGTATAAGTGAGATAATCAGAACTTAGCCTTATCAGGTTGAGAGAGACAAGGGGCGAGAGATAGATGAGTTAGATGCACAGGTATTACGCAGAAGTGGACTTTTAACGCAGGTTGATTTCCATGTATAGAAGAATTGAAAAAAGTTAGAAAAGCAAAACAAAGCAACAACAATAAAAAAAAAAGTTTAGAAGACAAATGTAGAACTAAACAAGCTGAAATAACTGGGATACATTCTCAAGATCTGAATAAGATCCATAAAGTGATGTAATCAGGAAAGGTCAAAAGGGAATCAAGGAAGTTATCCAGAGGCCAGCAAAGTAAGAGGGAGAAGAGATACAACTTTTTTTTTTTCTTTTTTTTTTCCTTTTTTTCTTTTTGGAGGTGAGAGGAAGGGAGGGAAGTGTATTGGGATGAACTTTGCATAACAACTAATACTTGCTATCTTCAGTGTCTATATAATATTGTGTTAAAGGCAACATAAAGACGTTACTCTGTCTTTTCCATTATTGGCTTTTTATTTTGGTGCTCTCTTGCAACAACAACGCTGAAGTATACTCCCACTAACATGTTAGGTTAGGCATAGACTATCTAAGACTATGAGGTACGTACTGGAAAGAAATCAAACATACATGCAAGCAGAAAAGCCAGAGCAAATGAATCCACCCCACTTCTCCACTTGATCCTGACTATATTTTGGGTTCTTCGTTGCTGCATTTGTTCTGGATTTTTTTTTTTTTTAATACATTGTATCAAGTGCAATTAAAGGGCTGGAGAGTGACTGTCTTAGATGACTTTACTCCCTGAAATTTGGAATGAAAGTACTTTAAAGTACATTGGATTAAAGTGTCATCTCCAAAGTAGCCCATTAAAAGATCCTCATCAGTTAATAAATCTCCCAAGTACATCACTTACGGGATTGTTTGTGTTTAAACTCAATATAATCACTGTGACACAGAATTTTTAATTCTGGTAAAATACTCCATATGGTCCTAAATCAAATGTTTATACACTCATATGTATAAACTATGCTTTTATTTCATCATATTCCCAATTTAATGTACTTAATTTGTGAGAACATTGACATCAAGATCACACATTCACTTCTATGGATCAGATATATTTGATGTTATCTGAAGTGCGAGCATTAGGAAATTCAGTTTACTCATTTAAATTAACAACAAATTGAAGCTAATCAAAATAATTATTCTATGTGGTGTATTTTTTTGCTGTTATGATAGAAAAATATTGTCCTTCTTTAAACTTCCCTGTACTTCACTTTTAGTTTTTTATGAATTAACAACTAACAGATACCTAAGATATATTCCTGAACGAAGAATACATTTCTTTACTGTTCTCTTGGTAATTTTACTTCCAAATACATTTTTAAAAAGTAGTCATACTTTTAAATGATTTTTGATGTGAGATATCCTATAAGAATTTGTTTATTTCCATAACGAGAGTTTAAAAAGAGAAGTAACTGAGCTTCTAAACATAAAACATTTGAATTAATATTAATAATTCTAAATGAATTAACTTTATTGATGTTAAAGCTGGAATTTAAATTGTATAAATTCATAATAGATGAATCTTGCATAATATTTCTTCATTGTTGTTTAACTGCACTTTTTTCCCCCTGATCTTAATTTCTACTACTAACTGACAAGAGAATCAAAAGTTAATGTCTGGAAATATATTGTATATTTGACTATAAGATGTATGAAAGAGAAATTAATGTATATGCAAATGAAGAGTCACATCAAGCTAGATATATCTCTTCCAGATTCCAGAATGGTTGCAACCTCCACAAGAGGCAACAAGCAAAAGAACATGGTTGAGACTTGACAAAAAAAACCCCACAAACACTCCAGAATTTGTTAGGGGCATACCATCAGTACAGCTGCTAAGCTTCAGTCATCCACTGAATCAACGCATCCTCCAGGCTCACTGATCAACATTGAAATGCATTTCTCTGTTCATCGGGTTAATAGAGTCAAGATGATGATGTGTGTTTTTCAGCTATACTAGCAAGTACTGTGAGGCAGTAGGATATAACTGTCCCTGCAGTTAAATTGTTGGTGTGGTTCCTGGGATGATTTCAGTCCTGTGCAATTTACTTGTCTTCAGTAATACCCAGGTACAATCGAGCATTTAGTAGAGACCAGAAACAAAACCCCTAACCACAGCTATCCTGTCCCAAAGGAGAATACATTAACTGTGCAGTTACTGCTAAGCCTTATAATTTAGTATCTAAGTCAGAGGAATGTCCCTAGCATCTTTAGCTTATTAATATCGAAACAACCCATAATTTTGAAAAGATATTGTCTGAGGAAAACATGAATAAAATCTACTCCTACAAACTAGAACAGAGTCATGAAAGAAACAAGATTCCTTAAGATGGTATTGCATAACCCTTTTGAGGAGCTGAAATAAAACCCATTTTTTTTTAATTTGTGCTTTCTGTTTCTTCTATGTTACTACATTTCAGCAAAGCGGAGTTAAAACTTTGTTCAGGCATCAGATTGATTGTTGTGATGCCTCTATTTTTAACCTTGTTATAAAAGTCACATTCATTTAAAGGAGTCAGTGTTTACTACTTCTTTATCTTTTGCTGCACTGACCTCTTTGAACCAGCAAATATAACCAGAATTGCTTTAAGGTAGTTCCTTATGATGGTGTAATATTACTGCTTTATAGTTATGATACACCTCCAGAGTTAGTGGCCTATCTATCCCTGGAGATAGGTCTCCTTTTTTTGGGCAGGGGTGGGGGCAGGAATTTGGTTTGGTTTGGTGTTTTCTTTGTTGTATAGGGTGGGGGTTTTTTGTTTGTTTTGGTTTGGTTTTGGTTGGTTGGTTGGTTGGTTTTGTTTGGTTTTGCTTGTGTGAGGTTTTTTGCACCTGGCATTTCTTTTCCCACTAAATGTTTTTTTATGCCTGCGTGGAGCCAACTGGATAGGTAGATCAGCTCTTGGAAGTAAAAGAGAATATACAAATTAAGGAATGCTATGGACAGAAACATAAAAGGAGTGGAAAAGAGGCTTACACCATTGCCAAGAATGAGAGAATTTCCTTCTATTTGCAAAAGTAGGGAGAAGAGAGGACTCAAGAAGGATGTGGCTATACGTTATTTCAAGATTTCTTGGCAATTAGTGACTAAGAAAGATCTAGGTAAGCATTAGAGTTTTGATAATATTTCCACAATGAGTGATACTTACTAAATACCTTAAAGGGAAATCAGACTTAGTCCTACTGTGCAAAATAATCTTGTCAGACACTGTATTTTATTTGTCATTCTGATTCCCGTGCCATTCTCCCTTCCTTTTCCATATATTTTATTTTATGGCATATTATATAGTCACACCACTTCAAATCAGAGTTCAAACAATATTTATGCTAAATATCTTACTTATCGACTATGAAGCAACTTTGTGATTTTTGTAAGTGGAAATTATTAATTTAAACATTTAAATCTTTAAAATGCAAATTTTTAAAGTACTGTTCTATGCCTCGCTTTTTCTGGCAGCTGAAATTTGTTCCTCTTCATAACTTTTATGGAATTTATCAGATAGGCCTATTTAATAGTTTGAATTTATCCATTTTGGTCAGTGGCATAAGTAAATCTTCTGTTCCAGCAAAAAAAAGATAAACACAGATTTAATTTTTTACCTAGAGACCTAAATATGTTTCCTGGATTACTGGTAAAATAATTAACTGGAATAAAGTTTTCCTCTTTTTGAAGGGTCATATTCTATTTCTAACTGCAGCATGATAATCTTCAAAATATCAAAGAAATACCAAAATAATGTTGGAAAAAGTATTTGAAAATCAATTCCATGCTATTTCTGACTTCACAGAACTATTATGTTTAATGTATTTCGCAGTGACATTCTCTTAGCAATACTTTTGAGTTCAGAAAAACTTTAACTGTCTCAACAGCATTCTAGAATACTTATAGATGTATGTGGGAATAGTCAGAGAGCTCAAAACTGGGAATCTGCTATCATTAATAAATTAAAACACTGCAGTTATAGGACCTCACTAATCTCCCAGATCCAAACTATGAACTCATTATTCTTCAGGGGACTAAAGTTTAAAATATATATATTCATTTAGCTTCAAGTAAGCAATTTTTCTTTCAGCTGCACCAACAATTCTATTTTCTTCATAAGTCTGATATAAAGGTTTTGATATTGAAACACTTCTATATTTGTCATGACATGATAATTTAGGACTATTTGTATACATAACAAAACCCCCAAAACTCCTGAAAAGGGGGTTAGTATACTTCTGCCTGCCTTTCCCATTCCTCCACAACTCAAAAAGTAATATGAAAGAGAGAAGTGGAATACAAAATTGCTGATGATGACAGAAATATAGAAGCCACAGATAATCAGGCATTTGTTGCTTACATTAAGAAATTCACATTGCATTATGAAAGGGTATTTTTCAGAAAATATCTGTATTTTTATTTAACTGAGCTTTATAAGTCTAATACAGTATCCTTTCTTTCCCACTTGTTACATGTTCAACTCAGAGTAGTTAAATGGTGAGGAGAGGACAGAGTTGCAAAGGGCAAAGGCAAGGCATGATTTTGAAAAGGAATGTATGATCAGCCATGATAAAAACAGCAGAGTTCAAGTATGGAGCAAAGGCCCTGAGACTTGACATGGAGAGGTCATTGTAGGCCTTGATGTTAGCATGTCCTTGGTGCACAATAAAAGTCAAATTAGAGAGGATCTGTGTTGGATTGAGAGGAAAGGAACTTGAGGCAATTGCTATAATCTATGAGTTCAAGGAGTTCACTGATCAAGGGAAGAAGTGATACAGAAAAGAAAGGGAGAATGGAAGGGTTGACTTTCAGAAGCTGCTGGATATTACAGTATGATTATATTGTTAGGAGAAGAAACAGGAGAAAGGACAGCAGGGCTCGAGAAGTCATGGTGTTGAAGTGGGAAGAAATGGAGTCTCAGGCAAGAGCAAGGGCCAAAAGATGGAAGGAGGATGTAAGTGGAGAGGTCATGTTGGATCTCGTAGGTCTTTGCTAGAAACTACAGAGATAACATAGATAAAAGGAAGAACCAATTCTTTTATCTGCCATAACAAAAACTGTCCCACCTCCTCGTTTGGGCTGCATGTTAGCACAGATTAAACATACAAAAGAATGGCATTTGATTCACATCCTGTTAATAGCCAGACTCTATGTAAATGTTATAGTATGATAAAAATAAGCTAAATCTTGTGAAAAAAAATAGCCTATAATGCAACAAAGCAGACTCATCTTTTCTGTAGTATTTGAATGCAATAATTTTTATTGGGAGATGGAGGTGGAGAAAAAAGAACCAACAAAGAAGGCAAAAAATATAAGATTTCCATTCTAACTGAAGAAAATATGTCATGATATTACAAATGTTAAAATGTTTCATTGAAATAAGAGTAGATTAATTTTCAAGTTACCTAAAAGCTCATTTCTCCAGATAAGTTCTTGTAAATAATATATTTCACTGATTCCTGTCAGAGGGTAGTACCAAATGGGGAAACTAATGGTTAAAGCCAACAGTTATAGCAATTCAAGTATAATGTGAATATTGATTCTGAAGAGTGTTAGCTCGGGGAATAGTCCCAAAGATTTCTAGATATTCAAGTGCTGGTTCTTTTTCATTCAAAACAGCACAACTCTTCTCAAGCTAAACAGTGTGACCAAACCCTCAGAGACTCTGAAGTACACAAAAGCTCATAGAATTTAAAGTAGTGTATACCCCATTCTGACACAAATCTGTATTATGGTACTATTATAAGAAATTAAATTTCTTTTTAGCACAGTGTGTACACTTATAATGATAATGAATTTTATGATACCCATCAGAAAGTATTTCTAAAGACTTTACTGTTTTCTATTCCTCACCAGAGTGCAGTTTATTGCGAACTCCAACATTTTTGCAAATTATTTGACAGAAATAAATTCCCTATCAGATATTAAATAGTTTAATGGAAACATGAGTTTTGCATTAAACAGAAATGTGGAAGAAATTAAATTCAAATAATACAGAATCACATTAAGTCATACTTTATTAGATGATAGTGTAAATATTTGCATCTGCAGTGACTGAATGTAGCATTAGAATACTTGTGTTATCTATTTGATTTCTTCAGCCTATGGAAATTTTGCTGCAGCAGTTCTGTTACAAAATGATCTCAATTTATACAATAAATAAATAACTGCTTTCAGTATTCTCTCACTGAAGCAGCCATACCGCTCCTCATAATAACTTCACATTTAACATGCCTATAACACAGAATGATTAAATGCTGCATTTTGCAATATTGAAAATGACAAATCACTATTTTGTGGAAAGTAATGTTTAAATAACATATTTTGTAAAGAACGATGGTAGTGCATAACTGTATGCATGCATCAACATAAGTGCAACAAATAGATTTAGTTTGGTGTTAGTTGTGAAATTATATATAAATTTTCTCAATTTTTAATATATATATAATTCAATTGTTGCTGTCAGGTTCTTCCTTCATATCTCTCTTTACAGGCAATCTTGAGGGAAGGAGTAGATAGACCTTAAAGAGGCACTAGAATCCAAACTTAAGGGCACCAGAGCTCTTTTGATGAACTGCATGCCTTGTCGCTTGAAAAGAGACCAGATGCTTCAAAAAAAGACAGTGTAAATCAATCCATGTCAGATCCTCAGTGAAACACGACAAATGAGGAAACAAGACAATTCTTCTCCACACTTTCTCTGAGGGACAGTAAGCTTTGTAAACATGACTGTAAAGATCCTCTGTAACTGAGCTTCCCCAGGTGTGCTGAGCTTTCCTAAGTGCAGTAGAAACTGATGTGGTACCTTAAGAAACCATATGCTTGATTATCTGTTACACACTTTCAACGAGAAATATCCCCAAACAAACCTATGGCTTCAGGAACACTGATGAATGAGGACTGTAAGGTAAACTTTTGATCTCTCTAGTGCAGTTTTAAAGCAACCCATTTGGGAGTCCTACAATTGCAGTAAATCAATATTTCTGGCAACCTGCTGATTCCTCTTGAAGCGGATGACTAACAGAGGAATGAGAATATTTGCAGGTGTTCTCTGGAATAGAAGTTCTCTTTCAAAGGTGACTGTTTTTTCAGAAACATCCTACGTTTTTCTGAAAGCCAGGAGGATTAGGATCAAAGCTGGTTAAAGGCAAAGGCTTCAGATTTCCTATTTCTGGTATCACTATGAAAATTGAAAGAGTAGACTTCTACCACAAAAGCTTTGTGGACAAGAGAACTTATGTTAAACTTTTGCTGCCCCAAATAAAAAAGTTTCAAATATTTTCAATTTTCATATCATTAGTTTCCAATGAAAATTAAGGTCTTCATGCAGACAGTATAAGCCTATCAACACTAGACTTGCTTCTTGTCTTTCTCTTTTTTTAATTGCTGAGAAAAAACCCACTCTCTTACATCAAGAATTCATATGTTTAAACCACTGCTCTAAAGTTAACAACAAAAACCTCAGCTTTGCCTCATAGGGCTCATGTTGCCTTATGCTTTTTTGTCCTGCTAATCATGCTCTGCATTCTCCTCTCAGCCGTCTGAGATTTGGCACTATCATTCCTCAAACACAGGGCCTAGATGAGGCTGGATAGAATGAAGCAATTCACTGCCATAACTTCAGATTGCCAGGAGGATTTGGGTCTTTTTTGGACTAATATTCTTTCTGAGGTTAGTTATAACCACACATTCTGGCTTGTATCAGAACAGTGTGGCTACCCGGCCCTAGGAAACAAATCTTCCCCTGTACTTGGCAGGTCACACCTCAAGCATTGCATCCAGTTCTGGGCCCCTCAATTCACAAAGAACATTGAGTACTGGAGCATGTATAGAGAAGTGCATAGAATCCAGAGTGTATGGCAGCTCAAGGAGCTGGGGTTGTTTAGCCTGGAGAAAAGGAGGCTGAGGAGAGATTTTATCACTCTACAATTACCTGAAAGGAGGTTGTAGCCATGTAGGGTTTGACTTCTTCCCTTAGACAACCAGCAAGAGGACGAGAGGACATAGACTCAATCTGTGCCAGGAGAGGTTTAGCTTGGACACTAGGAAGATTTTCCTCATGGAAAGGGTGATTAGATATTGCAATGGGCTGCCCAGAGGGATGGTGGAGTCACTATCCCTGGAGGTGTTTAAGGAAAAAATGGATACAGCACTCAGTGCCATGGTCTGGTTGACAAGGTGGTGCTTGGTCATAGGTTGGACTTTATGATCTCTGAGGTCTTTTCCAGCCTGAGTCTGTGATTCCTTTTCAAGTTCAACCATTGGGTTCTTGTTACTGTACAAATACCCACAAATGTCATGAATAGGTCGTATCCTCTTTCTTATGAAGGGAAGACATTTGAAATTCCAATGAATAAAGGAACTGTTTGTTTAATCTTTAAGGAAGATTAAGAAAATTTGCAGTGACTCTCTCCACTTAGACACAGATTCTGGGGAGGGATATATTGCATTCTAATTGTGGTAATCTAAGTGGTAAAATCTCTAGTGATGTATTCTTGACAAACCATCTAGTGACTCAGATATGGGCAGATGTATTGTGCAAGTGCTAGGCTAAAATCCTCTTATAGCATAGGAAAGGATGTCTGCAAATTCCCTAGTATCCAGTTTGAGTGCCATTCCATGATAAATGACTCATATAATGAATTTTTGTCTACTATGTATTCTATATTGTAAAAAAAGGAAGGTTCTCCCAATTGCATCATTTCATTAAGTTAAGAAAACAATGATCAGAGAAATAAATAGTCTCAGAAATATCACTAAGAGCAGAAATATGAGATAGAAAATCAAGGAGAAGGAAAGGAAATGCTAGAACCATATGGTAACCTGGTAGCAAATTAGTTTATTTTGTCTGTAGATAATAAAATTAAAACAATATGGGGACATCAAGATTAAAAGGGGAAAAGGCAAATAAAAGGATTTAATTTATCTTATTTAATAATGAAAAAACAGTTAAAGATAACAAAAATAATTCAGTTTTGGGCTCCTCACTATAAGAAAGACATTGACATGCAGGACTGTGTCCAGAGAAGAGCAACAAAACTGGTAAAGGGTATGGAATACAAGTCTAGGATCATCATTCTTTTTACATTCCTAAATTTATAAAACTAATTATGGAACACTTACTCTATTTTCCTTTCTCTGAGTTTATTTGGTTTATAGTTAAGCCTTCCCTCTGATGTATGTTCAGTTACCTAAGTCATGGATCTTTCATTGTCTCTTCGTTCTGATGTTCAACTGTGAGCTACATGTTCAATTGAAATTTAATAAATAACTGACTGTTGCCTTTCACTTTCTGTATTTTCATTATGTTACTGGGATGAGCTTATGCCCTAAATCATGATTCAGTGCACTACTGGCTCAATTTATTTATATGGATNCTTCTCTTCTCTTCCCTTTATGTTTCTGTGCTGTTTCTAATAAAAGTGTACCCTACCATCCCTGATAGGATGACTCCATACTTTGCTTTAATCTTTCTTTCAAGTAATACTTGAACACAGCCTTTTTTTGCCTAATGGCACTGAGTCCTTGTCTTGTATTGAGGCCTTGTCTGGTGTAATAATTATGAAATTAATTTCTGAGCACAATTACATAGTCATAGATCTAACCACAGATTTGACAAGGAAACTGGAAATATTGCTGAAAATTCATTCTAGTCCCTAGTGTAGAAGTAACACTTGGTGTTTTCACCTTTTTTTCCCCCAGTGATAATTTGGGCAACGTGTGTATGTTTGCAGAGCAGGAATAAGCAATTTAGCAACTATTAAAATTGTTTTATTTATAAGTGAAAAATATCTAAAATAAAGTTTCCTAATTATATGTAAAGGAAAAAAAAGAAGAATATCCTTGAAAAACACCCACTGTCTTAGAATATTCAAGTTAGGCATTTCAAATGAAGATGAAATTTCATGTTTCTCCAACAGACACCTTCAAATGTATTTTTTTCATGGTGAATTCTACTGAGGTAAGTATAAATGAAATGAATCTCAGGCACTATCAGATAGTCTTGGAAGTATTTTGGGAATCTTGCATTTAAAAAAATACAAAGCAGAAAGTGTGTTTAGCCTGAAGACTTGATCTATAACTACAATAGGCTGTCTTCTTTCACTACACTATGTAGAATGATTAGAAGTTAATTATAGTGTGCCACAGGAGCCAAACTAGCTTTTTCTGAGAGTTTTTATTTAACACGGTGATAATATCAAAAATAAGCAATGCTTTTTAAGCACCTTTTGAATATTCTTACTTTCTTTTGATTTTTTTTCTTCTTATTTAACTTCCATATACCAGTTTTCTCCCTTCTCTGTACTAAGAATTTGTTAACAATTAATAATTTTTGTGGTCTCCTCTAATCTGTGAAAACTAAGCTGAAGTGCTAAATAAATAATTGATTTGAATATATTGTGAATTCCTGCTTAATACTCAGTATTTGAAATGCAAAAGGACAGATTTTAATAATTTAATTTACAATTAACTTAATCTATGAATTAACAGTTGCATACAAGTGTATTATAATAACATTATTGCTCTAGTTAGTGTTTGGTTCTATGCAGTTAACTTCATCACATTTTTTATAATTTATGTATATGTATAGAATTTTTCAAGTTTCATCTTTAAACTAAGTGAAATCTAACCTAAAAATCCTAAATGGTCCTTCTTATGGAAAGTCCTTCAGGGAAGGTAAGGGGAAAGTCTCTCAGGGAGAGTTTGGTGCATTGTGTAAAATTAAACAAACAAAAAAAGACAAATTAAAAAAAAAAAGTGAGGGAAAGATTTAATG
>WBMY01002813.1:185048-255270 GCA_013397315.1 Donacobius atricapilla | reverse complement strand
TCTCTCTCAGTCTCTTATCAATTCCTCTGGTGCTGGAGAAAAATGCCGTTCCGGGCTCCAGAGGGCACAGGTGTGATCTCGTGATCTCCTAGTTCTCCTCTGGGTTTTCAGTCCGGAGCAGGTTTAAACAGTCCCAAGAAGAAGAAAAAAATAAGAGGAAAAAAAAAACCAATCCGGGGAACTTCTCTGCCCTAGCTAGCTAAAACTAACTAAAAAAAAAAAGCTCAGCAGCTCTCTGTCCCGCAGCAGTCTGTCCGAGCCTCAGCCAAACCCACAATCCAGGAGAGGAATGCAGAGGAGAAAAATAGTTTCTCACACCAAACTGCGCACTCTGAGAATCAACCTTAGAGGTACAGAACACAATATACAGAACAGACGATTGGGGATACAAGCATCATAAAGTCACTCTAGGACAAACACATACAGTTACTATACCTGTAATAACTATCTTAGTATGTCATCAAGGTACAAAAAAAAAAGGACAAGTCAGATTTTCAAATGTGAAATGCTTTTAAGGACAGTCAAAGAAATACAAAGGAAGTCATGTATGTTGGAACCACAAGTACTCTGAACAAAAGCTAGAAGTGATTATACTGATGGCATACATCATAATTATGTAATGTCACTATTACCTTGACTAAAATATCTCATTATGTGCCATATATTTCCATACTGGTATAAATCATGGGTAAAAATACATATAAGTTCAGATTTCTTCCAGTAGGTAAAAGATAACTTTAATCAGAACTCATGTAACCAACAGATATAATTCAAAAAATTTGACATAGTTCGCTGATTTACTGCAGCAGTATATTTCACCTGTTCATTTTTTATAGTTTTGTTGCAGCAACAGTAAAATCTTTGGATAGATATGCAAGTCCACATTCTGTAAATGCAGTATTTTATTATCAGTTATTTTCTGAACAAATCCCAGAATCACAGAATTAACTATGTTGGAAAATACCTTTGGGATTATCAGTGATTGTATTAATTGCAGCACAGGCTTATCCTGGAATTAAGAAATAGCACTTGTAATGAAACATGCCCTAGTGAAATTCATAGAATTAATTCTTAATGATTGAAGACAGAGATAAGAAATTTTATAGAAATTTTAAATATAGTATTTAGACAAATAAGTTTTTGTTCAAAATATCCTCCAAGCTTCTAGTCATTAAAATCTTGCTGACTATAGTGTTTATATGGACTGTACTCTACAGCAATCAAATTTAAGATTCCATACTTTATTTTTGAATGCTTTTACATTTACTTGCCAGTGTAATCCTTACAGTAACATTGTTTTACATATATATATGTGTAAAAAAATTGTTTTAAACTATTTTTATTTAGTATAAGTGTTTTTGTAGAGGTTGTTTTGCTTTTATTTAAGAAAATTAGAAACAGCAAATAAGTATTCCCTATCTGCCTTTTCTGTCCATCAATGACTTTAGACCACTAGCATATCCTCTGCTAGCTACTGCTTTCCAAGCTGACGGATCCTAGCTTATTTACTTTTTTTCCTATCAAAGTCATTTGCTAACTCTGATTGCCCTTGTTTTTTTTGCAACTATTACATATTTGATTTGCTGTGGTAAGAACTTCAAGCAATTTTCAAGGACTGTATGCCTCATAGGTCTCTATGGGAACAGCATTATGTTATCTATTCCATTGTCTTCATTTTCTAAGACATCCTCACATAATTTGCCAAGTAGATTAATAATGACCATTTAACAGATGGTTTTGTATACTTATCTACAAAGACTTGAGGATGTGTTCACATTCTTCTAAAAGAAACTATATAGGCAATAACAACTAGCATTTTCTCTGTGCACCTCTCATGAAACTAATGAAGCATAGAATGATAAATATGGTTTTAGTGGTCAAGAGCCTTTTTGAGCTATCAGACTCTTTGACTGAATATAAACAATGCTATTACATTCCTGAACTGAGAACACTTTGTGATTTTTCTCTGACGATAATTAGCCAAGCTATATGGTAAATAGACATTTCAGGAAGATCTTCCCCCTTAATAAGAAAGGAAATATTAGGTAATTTGAAAGTACTTTTGACAAATTTCTTTACCTAATTTGGTAACCAAGCAAAATTTTCATTCAGTGACAGAAATGCTTCAGAGTTTCAGCTGTTCTCCTGTCAGAGAAAAATAAATAGTTAAGAAGGGAAAACTCATAACTAGTAAGAAAAATGGAATATTGAACCCAGCCTATTATTTCAAAGTATTACATAAAAACTAACCTACAGGTCTTTAAAAGCTCTAAAAGGGAGTACTTACAGAAGCTTTGACTTATTTGACAATAAGCCACTGCTCTCCTATTCGTATGGATAAAGATACGTCCAGCAAAGAATAGGTTTGAAAAATAAGAAAGGACAGGTGATGAAATAACTCAGTCACCTCTGTTGCCTCACAGGAACAATAACCCTACACAGGTTGCAGGGGAAATAGCAAACCTTTGAATATAATTAAATTAAAAAAAGAGACCTAAGAATCAAGGCTTCTTGGTTATACAAGCAAAAATAGAAGACAATGATTTTTTTTTCTTTTTTCTTCAGTCAAGGCTGAAAAAAATATAAAGCAAAAAGCTAGATTAAGAATAGTGCCCAGATGTAGAAAACTGAATACTGCTGAGCTTTGATCTTGAAGAAATATTTTATGAACTATATTGTGCAGTTTTGCAGACTATCTGCTCTTCTAATCAGCATTTCTTTGATATAATCTTACAATACCAGTTCACAACACTTCCATTTCTCCAAGTAGTTCAGATTCAAATTTTAAACACCAGTTCCTTTAAAAAGAAGCTTAGATGTAGCATTGAGAGCTATATTCTGTAAATTCTGATTGCAAAATATGCCATCATCACTCTTCATGACATGTATGATTATACTAATAGAAAACAGCTTTCATACAACTGCACAATAATTTGGATAATTGAGTCATGTTTAAGAGTTATTCAGATAAAGGAAAACCTATTATCCACTAGATCTGCTACCAGGTTTTCAGTTTGTTTGCATGGATTTATTATTTTTCCGCTTACTCATTTATCTTCAACAGCAAAGCTACTCTCAAATGTCATAAGAATTGTAATATCAGGTTTTTATTTTTGGAGGTGCTGTAATTTAAAAATCTACTTGCCATGAATTTCTTAACAGCATAATAAGATAACTTTTGAAAGAATGAAATAATTTGTTGATACATGAAAGTAAAACAATTTTTCAGATGTTTAGACCAGGCAGTGGATTATAACTGGATTGCCTATTGCCTAAGTCATAAGCAGACAGATTTAATTTAGCTAAGTCTAAGAATCCTTAGAAATTTCCCCAGCTGTAAAGAAAAAATATCTTCTTTATTATTTTAGCATTCTATTTCCATAATATACTCTTGTCTTGGTTAGAAAAGACAAGTATCTGCTACCTGGGAAGGACCTCCCTTTGGAATGGAGAATTCAAACCCACTCCCTCCAAATTAACTTTGATATTAAGTCATCTCTCAGGCAAAGACACGAGGATAGCAATAACAGCTCTTTACTAGTATGTATAACAAGGCAAATGAACAACAACAACTACAGCATTAATGATAAACAAAACCAGGAACCTCGAGGGGGCTTTTGTTTCACCAGGCCTGGGGCAGTCTGGTCTCAGTGCAGGGCTCCGAGAGCACCAAGCTGGAACAGTGGAAAATCCCGGGATGGTGGGTGGGATGTACCAGAAGCTCCACGGTGGTAGCTGGAAGGGCAGGGATGTCCTGGCAGGGCCGGGCAGTGCGGGAATACAGCGTATCCAAAGCGGTGCTGAAGAAAAGCGGCGGTGGTGGGATGGGGCTGGCCCAGCTCCAGCAGGGCAGGAGGAGGAGAGCTCAGAGTCCCTGGGCACACTAGGAGATGATGGTAGATTTCCTCAGGAACAGACCCGGTGATGGCAGTGAGAAAACTCTTCCTGCAGCAAGAGCAGCCTGACCCTTCTCTCTCCGATGCCAAGAGCAAGGGAGCAAAGCTTCCCCCAGCCCCTGTCCTGTACCTGCCCAAAACCTCACGGTATCTCTTTTTTTCCTCAGAGAGGAAAACTCTCAGAGACCACAAAAGGGTGTAGCCCAGTGCTTCACTCTCCTTTGGCCATTTCATTTGCTCTGGTCAAGCACCCATAAACACCCAGTATTTAGTCTCCTGGCGACTTTATGAGGAAAAAATTCTATAAGGAAAGAAAGAAAACAAAAAACCAAAGACCCAAATCTAACCCCCAACAACTCTGATATGCAATTGGGAGATTCAAAACTGAGAATATGCTCCACATGCTTATTGTGGTGCTTCTTTGTATCTTTTTTTTAAATCTGGTTTTTAGTAGAAGACAACACACTCTTTTAAAATTGTACCCTTCTCTAATAATTTGCACCAAAAACTGTAATAAAAGGGGTAGCGGAAAATCTAAAAAACACAGCCAATGCACTTGTGTCTCATTCATGCATTTGCATAAAGATTTAATTTTAATTAATTTTCCCTCTCCATTTTAATTAATGCAAGTAGAATAATTAAATTTTAATTGTTTGGAGATTAAAGGAAACTTTCAAATGATCATATGTATTTCATTTACAGAAGAGAAAAGAGTGAGGATGCTTATTTACTGTCTTCTGAAATTTAATGCAAGTAACAACTAAACAATGAAAAAACCCCCATTTTTGATGAGATTAATCTTCTTACCTTTTTTTGAAGCTAAGGAAAAAAACTAATCACTTGAACACAAAGTACACTTCCAGTACATAAATTGGCCCACTAGAGAGATACATCATGTGCTCAAAGTTAAAGCATATAGTCAGTATGTTTATTGATTTGAGATCTAAAGAATTTTAACCACTTACTCAGTAAAGCGTGTTTGATAAACATAAATTAATTATTGCTTTTATTTAAAGGAAAAGTGGCTTTTGGTTAAAAGTAAAATCCAACAGAACTAATAGGTATTCATGTGAGATGGAAATTTAATTAAATTATCATGTTTGGTTCAATTTTCTGCCCATAAAATAAAAGTTCAGGCAAATCAGTTTGTCATCTTCACAATTCTCAGAAAAGCTTTTAAAAAGTAATTCAAATAGTGCCCTACTTTTAAAAGACAATTTGCAATTCAGACAGTGCAGAATTTTGGGGTGCTGGACTATAATTAATCTAAAGATACTATGCGAACTTCAACAAGAATTCATAGAATAAAATGCTTTGTTCATAAACTTTATGCAACGTTTCCTTTAAATGAACACGATCTGTGGGGTATAAGCATTCCATTGACTATATTAAACATTTCTAGATTTTTATCTAAATAGCCCTAAAAAGTTAACTTTTCCAGAATTTTCCAGCACTATGCTCAAAGAGATTACTTTCCATTCCATACAATGCTAGCAGTGGTAAAGGCATTGGACATTAAGATATCACTACAAGTAAATACTGCATTAATCCTCAACCAATACATCATATTTGTTACCAGAGATGCACAAGGCATTAAAAATATATAGCAGAATAGATTTTTTGCTTCTCAGAAACTTCAAAAAATCTGAAACCAGTGGATATTGTATTTTTTAAAACTTAGGAGCTACATACCAAGTTTACTTTTTTTTAAAATACAACTTTATTAGTAGCTGTTTATATATATTTTTAGGGCTCAATAATGGAATTCAGCCTTGTAATAGAGGCTTGATCATTCTAATTCTGCTGGAGATGAGGCAGAGTTGAGAAGGTTCATTCTGCACATAGATAGGACAGCCAAACTTGTGATCTGGAAAGTAGGCTCTAGCCCTTGAGCTTCATGTAGCTAAGAATGAAACAAATAGCACCAGTTTCCCAGAACCCAGACTAACTTATTTATTATCCCGATTATTTACTAGAACAGTTGCTGGTGTGCTTTCATCTCAAAATGGTAAGCACTTTCCCTGGGTATATTTCAGAAAGCACCAGTCAGTAGCCATTTCCAACACACAATTTGTAGTAGTTGCAGTATTTGGGAGAGCAAGAGAATTCAATGGTATTGTGTGACAGGTTAGTGTCAGTACAAGAGAATAGTTAAGATTTGTGTAGTTTACTAATATTTAGAAAGCTAGAAAAAAACCAAACCACATGGCATCCCACAGATCTTTCCTTAATTTATAAGCAGCTACTGATTTTAATAATGCTATTTGTATCACAGTTTACTTTTTTCTACTGTAGTTTTCTTTTTATATCAACAAAAATTCTTAATTTACTCACATCCCTCTGGATATGTAGACCATCTACTTTTTACTTATGAAAGGTTTTCTGTATTTGGCCACTTTTATTAGTGCTACTATCAAATTAAACGTCAAGTTGGACAACTATTTTTTATCTATAATTAAGAAATATATATGATATAAGCCAAAATTCACTTAATCGCCTCAAGTATATCAAGATTTGTAAAGACAAATTATTTCAATTCATAAACTGTCTGTCACTGTGGGGAAAGGACATTGCTAAGATGAATATATGAAGTGGAATAGACTGGGTAGGGTGAAGCATTTCACTTACCCAGACACTCTTACAGGAACACACAAACCCAGGTAGATAATGCAGGTACCTGACACCTGCCCTTGTGAACACACCAGCGAGTCAGACCAGGCCAACCTGGGGACAGCTGACACTCACTTCCCTCAGTCTCTGAATCAGGCTCTGGGCAGGGCTCAGCATCAATGCCTTGAGTCTCTAACTTCTGTGTGTTTCAGAGTGGTGTGCCAGTATGTGATTTTGTGAGTTTATAACCAGATTGCAGGCAGGTGATCAGCCAAATCACTCCTTGATTGTATCCCTGGTTACCTCCTCATTTGCATTGCCTTGTCATCCGCTCTTCCTTATATTCAGTTATTCATTTTTGTTCAGCAAGGTCATAACACCAAGATTATCAAGTGAGCAGAAAATAATTTAATAGAAGCTTTATGCTTTGGCCTACCTTATTCTTTTTCCAAAGATTATTATTTTTAAAATTTCTTATAATAACAGCAGCCAGACTGAAAACTGGAAGATTAGCATGAAACTAAGTGGTGAATATCTGGTTAAATATTAGATTTTATTTGGAAACACTCTTTCCAAAGCTTTTTAATATGTCTTTCAAAAAACAGACTAGCACTTGATTGCTTTTCTTTCCATACCTTACACATGAAAGCTTGTTTGACATTTCTTTTAAAAACTATGAATCAGTGTTGCTTAAAAGAGAAAAAACATTCCTTTCCAGAGCAACTTTAATTCATAGAGTTTGGGTAGATTAGATCCCCCTGTACCATTTGCACTTGTTGTAATTAATGGTTAGAAAGTTGCAGTAACTTAAATAGGAATTATATCTGGAAAAATCTTCTGTAAGGCAAGGAAAAAAAAACCAAACTCTTTCTAGTATCTATTTAAATGCAAGATAAATATAATGAATTTTAGTAATCGACAGAGAAAGGAAGAAAGGCACAAGTCATCTGCACTATTGTCCCTTGCATGCTAACACTTATACACTCAAAATCTGGTAGACAAGTGGAAAATACCTCACATATGAAGTCAAGAATCTTTTGTTAATTTGAACAAAGTGTGACTGATCTATAATAAATTTAGTACTAGTAGCACAGTTACTGCGGTACTTCGAGGGCATGTGGGAGGAGAGAGGGAATATTCCTCTAAGGATATGTGATCAAGGACAGTTTAAATGCAAAAGGAGAATAATGAGAAAAGGAGGAAGCTGTATATGAGAACATATATGGACACAAACCTCACTGGCTAGGATTACAGAGACAGTAACAGGCACTAACAAGACCCAGGCCTGCTCACTATAATAGAATTGCATATAGTTTTAGGGAGCAATTATTTCAGTAAGATTAACTGATGGAGACCTTGTCAAATGGGATACTGTGGAAAAGAGGGAAGCCACAAGCAAAACATACAGACATAAAATTGACAATCAATGTGATGAAGACAAACACAAGAAATAAACATCATCAGTCACGTGAAGACATGGGCTTTCAAGGAACTACAGACCCATCAGGACTGCGTAACTAATAAGGAGTGTCCAGGGTATTGGAGAGTGCCAGAGAGTCTGTGCTAACAAATGAGAAAATGTACATGGCAAGGCAGACTGTGGGATAAAGGCGGGAAATGTTACAAAAAGGGCTGGTCTCAAGGAAAACATGATTCTGTTATTCTGTGATTAAAGATAAATCTTAACTAATAGAAAACATAAGCATCACTGTCACTAAATTAACAAATATCATGGTACAAAAAGAGAAACAAACCTTGAAAATTTGCCCAGCCCTACTTTTTCTTATATCAACTGTGAGAGCTAACATAACCTAAGCACTACTGATACAAAGCATACTTCTAAAAAAAAAAAAAATCAGCAAATGTTGCAGCAGCTCTCTTGTTAGAGGGTAGAAATGAGCCAAGACACAGACTTCTTGTTTATCACAGCATGAAAAGGGTTCTGGTTTATTCCTCTTTACAGCTTGGCCATCCTGACTCCAACTATTCACTGACTCTGTCTGCAGCAAGCTCCTGCTGTAGATTTCCCTTGCAGTCTCTGACTGCTGGTTATTTCCTTCTAAACTATGGCTGCATGTATTAGTTTGCAGACTCTGAATGCAGGCTTTTACCCCGCTAGACTATGACTACTAGGTTCCAACAACAGGCTCTTACTGCTGACCCAGACTGGCCTCAGTGCAGGGATTCTCTCTCGTCAAGATCATTTTTCTTCATGATTCCCCCATTCATGATCCCTTCCTCATCACCTAACCCCTTCCCTTTTATCACACTTATCTTTACTGGCTATAGCTGTGACTCATCGGGGCAAGGCTGTATTGGGTAATTAATACAGCTGTTACTTATCAGGGGTGAGGTCACCTGGACTCCCTTCTTCTACAAGTAAGAGAGATTTTGCAGCCTACATAAGCAATTAATACTGTTCTTATTAGAAAATTGTGTTTGATATCCAAGTGAAATTTTCTATAGTTCAACGTGTCATTATATTCTGTCATTGAAACAGAAAATACTTTCACTTTTGCTATTTAAGTTTTAAAATTATTATTAAAAAAACCAAAAAAATAACCACCAAAAACCCAAAAGCAAACCACAGAAACCACAACAGCCCCAATAAAAACAAACCCCATGAGCTACCTTCTCAGCTAAATTCTAAGATGTGCTAATCATTTTGTATTTTTTCCTCTGGACTCAATCCCATTGAGTCTCTTCATGCTAGAAGTATGTCAGACAGGACAGCACATATATTTCCTATCACGGTCCTACCAGTGGTGAACAAAAGATTTTCTGAAGCTAAAAACATTAACTGAAAATTAGGGATGCCACCTGTCATACTTATGTGCTTGTTCCAGTCTAGAAGTATTACCATCAAATAGTCTATTAATGATTTTGGAGAGCTAATATTGCAAATAGTTTAACAACTATGTACTGCTATCCTTTCAGAAAGGATTTTCTTTCCTTTCTTTCTTTCTCTCTTTTAAAAACTGCTGATGTATGAAGACTGGAAAAAAAGAATCTAAAAACCTCCAAAAATGATCTCTAAAAGTTCTAAGTAATAGAAATGTTAGATACAAGCACCAACTTCCTACATTTTATCTGTATTTCATAAACCTCGTTATTTATAAAAAATCTGTCATAATTGCTTCTTTTCCAATGGCTTGTGGATTTTTATTGGCTTGCGAATCAATACTCTGTCAAAATTTAAATGTTTGAGTAATTTTCTAATGAGAACTGTTTCCATAAATGAAATAAATCTGCCACAGATATAGGTTATACTTGGAATAGGGTACAAGATAAAAGTAAAATTTGCCTCCTCTAATATCATATATGCTAAGTATGTAGAATAAAAGGATTGAGAAACAGGGTTATCAAAATTTCTGTTTCACAAAAAATAAGTTTTTATATAAGTAGAGGCTTACAAAAAACATATCTAACCACTATATCTAATGTGCAGCCCTAAGTAATATGCATTGACTAAGAGGTCTGAGGTATTCCATGCATTTCTAAGCTTTTCAATATTTCCTACTACCTTTGCAATGTAAATCCTCTGTCATGTGACCTATCCAGCTGCATCTGGGATACTGGGGTCCAGTTCTGGGCTCTCCAGTATGAAAGAGATACAGCCTTACTGGAGTGCATCCAGCCCAGGGTCCCAAAGATGATTTAAGAGCATCTCTTACATGAAGAAAGGCTGCAAACCTGGAGCTGCTCAGTCTGGAGAACATAAGGCTTAGGGGAGATGTTATCAATCTGTATAATATTTAAGGGATGCAATGCATACAAGGGAGCCAAATTTTTTTCAGCAGTGCCCACTGGCAAGACAAGAGAAAATGTCAAGTATTTGAATACTTGAAATACTATCTGAACATGAGAGAATGCTTCTTTATTATGAGGGTGCTTAAACACTGGCACAAGTTGCCCAGAGAGGTTGTGGAGACTTTATCCTTGAAGGCAGTAAAAACCCAACCGGACTTAGTACTGAGCACCATTCTGTAGCTGACCCTACTCCAACAGGGAACTGGAGCAGATGTTCTCAAGAGGTCCTTTCTACTCTGAATGATCCAGTGTTCCTGTGTGATTATGTTATATTTCTATTGGAATTAACTTACAATTAAGGTTTTGATGAAATAACTAGCATAAGTGAAGGCAGAGAGAAACCAGAGACAAGTGATACATACTCCTCTTAGTTTCTAGGGGAAAAAAAAAAAAACCAAAACAACATACCACAAGTAACTTTTCCTTATTCTTTGTATCGGACTAATAAGGGTTTGATACAATGAAAAAAATATCATAATCCTCTGACACTCTAACAATGGTAAATGCGTAATTGCTGTTTAAAAAAATTAACATCCGTGTATAAAACTGTTTATAAGTTATCAATATTTGAGACACAAAACAATTCCCATGAGAAAACTATAGTGTAAAAATTATTAAGAAATTCTCTGAACAAAGGAAACTTATGAATCCCTGACACTATAAAAGATATGGGCAGCCTGAACATTCACTTAGGGTCTAATTCCCTCTGTGAAAAGCCTTCAGAAAGCTATAAAGCATTTAACTCTCACTGAAAGTCTATTTGAAGTTGTTAAATGGAACTTCAAGACTGTCTATGCATCAATCTGATGATCTTTGCCAGAACACAAGGCCTGATCAACAGGCTGATTCATATGGATGTACTTCTGTATCCAAGAAAATGATTTAAAGGGGCTCAGCATAGATCCAGAGACATTTATTATGGATGCATCAGCCTAAGAGAATCAGGGACATATTCTTCTGAAAAAGTGAAATTCTCACAGACTACTTCATTCCTGGAGTTCTGGATGTACTTCTAATGGAGACTATATTGTCCCAAATTCATTAGAAAAGGTATCAATAAAAGTCCATCCCTTATTGATTTCAATAGGTACCATAATATATGGTTATGCAAACTAGCAAGTATTTCTGATAGCAAAGTGGTATTTTTTAGTAAGTAAAATCCTCAATTTTCCCAGCTCTGTTACGTATCTTAGCCTCTGGAATTAAAAAAAAAAAAAAAAAAAATTAAAAAAAATCATACCTTAACATCACAGAGTAATCAGACAGTTAATCTTCCTTAGAATATCTGGGAAGTCAAAGCAGCAGAAGCATTTCCTTTTTTGTACCTTTTTTTGGGGGGGTTGTGTGTTTCTTTATTCTTAATTAAGATACAGGCTATGTTCTTTTTGTGTTTTTATTCTGCAGTAGTTATTCTTCCTTTCTGTGTGGAATTTATGCAAAGAACCACTCTTTACCCGTACAAAGTTCAGGGACAGTTATTACTAAATGTAAAATTAGTTGGTACTAAATGTTAATATATTTTCTGACCACCACTACCACTCCAAAGGTCATTAAAGTGAAAGAAAAGAGTTGGAGTTATTTTCCATTCCACGTGATTGTCTGGAGATAATGCAGCCTTCTCATTCCTATATGCAGTGGTTTGTTTAGGAAATGACTCAGCTTTCATGAAAAGGAAAATCAGACCCATTAGGAAGCATAAACTTACAAACATGATATAGGTTTAGTGACATTGTTTTAAGGGTAGACTTGACAACATTAGGTTAATAGTTAGACTTGATGATCTCCAAGATCTTTTCCAACTCAAATTATTTTTTAATTTTATGGTTCTATATGTCATCTGACTTCAGAGGTCTGAAGATACTACCCATATCTGTATGTTTAACTATTGCATATACGCAATTTAAAAGACTTTCAGTTGCGGCTTAGACAGAAGAGTTATTCTTCTCTGAAGACTTATTGCAAGGTCAAATGCTAAAGCCAAGTTTTTCCACATTAGATATCCAGACCTAAATTAATAGACCAAAGTACAAATACCTCAAAGTTTTGATATACAGAAAGTGGAACTACACAAAGTAAGCACCTCAACATGCTGGAAGGTTAGGATGCTATTCAGAGGGACTTTGCCTCGAGCAATGTACAGCTGCAGCCTGGAAAGCCAGCTGTATCCTGGGGTGCATTAAAAGGACTGTGGCCAGGAGGATGAGGGAGGTGATTCTTTTCCTCTACTCTGCTCTTTTAAGACCCTACCTGGAGTCAGTGCTGGAGTCTCCAGCATAGCAAAGAAGGGTCATGAAGATGATCAGAGGGCTGAAACACCTAAACACCTCTCTTATGAAGACAGATGACATAGTTGGGGTTCTTCAGCCTGAGAAGAGAAGGCTGCATGGAGACCTAATAGCAGACTTCCAGTACTAGCGGATATAGGAAGGATGGAGAGAGATTTGCTGCAGAGGCTTGTAGTGATAGGACAAGGGGGAATGGCTTCAAACTGAAAGACAGTAGGTTTAGATTGGATATTACGAAGAGAGCAATTACAGTGGAGGTGATGATACAGTGGGACAGGTTGCATAGAAAAGCTGTGGATACCCTGGGAGCACTCAAGGTAAGGTGGGATGGGACTTTGAGCAACCTGGTCCTAGCAAAAACCGTCTCTGCCATCTGGCAAGGGAGTTGGAACTAGAAGATTTTTAAGGTCCTTTCCAACTCAAAATATTCTATGACTTTATGATTCTATGATTCTTAAATTTAAATATCCAAAAAACAAAATTGCTTGTCTTTTCTTGTAAACCATAAATATAGCAAAACCAAACACATCTCTTTGTTCACAAAAGGTCTATTTTATTGCAAAATGTTATCTTTTCCCTCTTGATGACACTTATTTAATAACTCAGACTAATGCTCATCTGGTTTTTGAGCAAATTCATGCCAACATAGCATAAGTTTTCTGTATCTGTATATAAGACACTTAAAAATCAATATGCACTAAATTGAAGAATCGTTACACAATATTTTTGAATGAAACTAAGGTACAACTGACTCTTAAAAGAAAATCAGAAATTCAGCATGTGTATGTTGTGTTTACCAGATCAGTTTCTGTTGGACAACTTGTTTTCCTCTTTTCCCACATTGTCTTCCCTCCACACAACTGTTTTGTACTAATCTGTTGTACCACTTTCCAAGGTAGTTGCTCAAAGTACACAACATTTCCTGGGTTTTTTGTTTGTTTGTTTTGTTAGGTTTAGTCAATTTTTCTACTAGAAAAAAATAATTCGGCAATTTTATTAATGTGATTACAAAGCACAAATACATTTTCCTGTCCTTATTCTTTCAGAAGAAAAAACCAGTAAAATAAAAATATGTCAAGACATAACTATTCCCTTCTCCATTCAGTTTGTCAGTATCTGACTCAGCAAAAGAGCTCTTTAGACGCTGGTGAGCACATCCTGTAGGAGGTTTGTTTAGTTGCCTGAGCATAGGCATGCAATCAAAATAATTACCATCTAATTACAGCCAGTTTTAGGTCTGCCTCACAAGGTCAGGGTCATGTATGCCTTGTAACACAACTGCTAGGCCCAGCTGAATACATTGGGTGTGCTCAGGTCCTCGAATGGCAGTAACTGCACCAGTTCGTAATCCAGTAGGTAACTGATTTGAATCCTATGCTCACACATGAGTGCAGATGTACGTGTCTGGAGTTGAACTTCTGAACTGTAGACCTCTAAACTTTAAATTTAGTTGTATGACTCCAGACCTGAATTCCAGGTCTAGAAATTTTCTTATAAGACTAAAATGCCTAAACCCTCAGTTTACCTATGAAATTGTCCTCAATCATATGCAAAACCCAAATACATGATGACAGGTCAGGATTAATCTAGATGTAGCTTAAAGCTGTTAGGAAGAAGTGTGATAATGACATCTGGGAAAAAGTTAATGTGTTTTGTAACACTAATGTTCTCTGGCTCTAAAGGAATCTTAAAATCCAATTTAATACTTCAGTGGGAATAAGCCAAGTCCTAATTCGATCCTAGTCCATTAGATTCCACAGTTCCTTAGAAGTATGTTTGCTTGACATTGGAGCTAGTCATTCTAAGCTCCTTTCTTAGTCACTGGAGAGAAATAGATATTTGTTCAAATATAAGTATCTAAAATAGGTCAGCTGAATGAGACCCTCTAAGTGCCTGTTCTGTCTATTGATGTATTGAGTGGTTTACATGACTACTTCAGATAAAGACTGTGTGCTGTGGACAACTATTAGGTGAGATTAATCCACGCTGCAAATTTATATTTGTTTGATAAGATTAATCCTTCACTAAGGATCTGAGTTAATACTTTCCTTTTAGAAATTCAAAGGAAATGGAAATCAAAGGGTGCTATAATTTACTTTCTTGAGATTTTTTCATTTAACATGGCAATAAGTGAAGAGGCTTTTGTTATAAAACTGAAGAGAAATATTTTCACATATGAATGAAATTCTTACCTATCAATGTCAGAACTCTGTTAAAAGGTGCTAATTTTGGTGGGAATAGCAGAAGCTTCTTTCTAGCAATCCAGCAGTCTATTGAAATGAGTTTAATTTGTTTTGATGCAATTCTGAAGATATATTCTGAAGCTGATAGGAGTTGATATGTAACTCAATAAGCAGATTTGGTGCCAGGATCATGCACAGAGGGGCATCCTAGAGTGTGCATGACAAGATTTCCAAGACTGGCAAATCCTCAGAGGAGCAGAGAGAGCTGCCTGAACCCTGCAGCTTGCATGGCAGTGGCTGATGGGCCTCATCAGTGAGAGGAGCAACAATGGCCAAATATGCCACTGTCCTCAGCAAAAGAAGCCTCTGGATACCACTAGTGACCAGGAGCGCTGAGAACAGAAAGGGCAATTCAGGCCAGGCACATCAGCAAGGGCATGGCACAGCAGCTTACACAGAATTAGCTGCCACAGAAGGGCATGCTGGAAGAGGACAGTAGCTCTGCCAGCTCAGCCAGGGAGCGATGGCATAAAACTGCCAGAGGGCCACATCAACTCTAGGCACTGCACCCGTGGTGACACAGCTGCCCAGACAGAGCTACAGTGGGAAAACACAGGATGCCGGGTGTGCTCTGCTCCTACACCAGCATTAGACAGCAGCACCTCGGGAGGTGCGCTCGGGAAAAGAAATTCCTCCACTTAGTAACATTGTTTTAGGAGGAGAAGCGTGAGTTGGGAAGCATCAGGGAGTCTAAGGGAGAAATTGAAACTGCACTGAAATACTTTGGGAATTGCATCTTACCCTTCCTGGGACAGGACTCGCAGGCAGACAGGAAACATGATAAGGAGAGTTCCCCATAATTTCTCTACCTGGCTGAATGTGGAGACTTAAAGGTGTAGAGGGCAATGGGAAGTTTCTGCCTGGGACAGCAGATGCATCTTGTCTGTCCTGCCCTGACAGATGAGGTACAACTGACAGCAAAGAAGGCTTCAAGCATCAGCACCTTGTTATCTAAAAGTCTCTCATACCTTTGCTATGTAGCCTCACATGGGAAGCTCCATGCAGCTCCGGTTCTTTCTCTCCTTCCTCTCTCTTCTGCAGTTCCAGCTAGCTGCTTCCTGTCCCTAGCATACCCACCTAAGCCAGTCTGTCCCTTGTACAACATCTTTTCTAGCCCTCACACAACCTCCTATCACTTCCTCCTTATAGCACCGACCAGCAGGTTCCACCTGACTCCCTGCCAGCAAACTCACTCTTTTATCACACCCACAGCTGTGAGGGCAAGTCTGTTCCCACTCTTTGGTGATTAACACAGCTGCAATATATCAGAGGCAAGATCACCTTTAGCACTATCTTTTTCTGTCTTCTCACACTGCCCCACCTTTGCAGGTGCCCTGGCAAGTGGAACCTATGACAAGGACAATGGTTCATCAAAGTTGAAGGTGTCTTCAAAGTTATGTCAGCCCAAGACCTGTATCAAAACTGCTTCCATAAAGCACAAAGATGGTTCATTGTTATAGGCGACTGTTTCCTGAGGGCAATTGAAGCCCTAATATGCAGCCCAGACCAGGAAGCTGAAGAAAAGCAAGAAAGCTTTCTACACTGGTACAGCCATCAGATTATTAGCTTTTCAGGTAGGCAGTGATGAATTTGCAACTAGACGTCCAAGGCCAATGGGTATATAAAAGGCAGGTCATGCTTCACTCACCTGATTTCATTTTACAAGAAATGACCCATGTAGTGGGTGATTCAAAGTGGGTGAGTGGATATGGTTTATGTGGCCTTTAGTAAAATCACCCTGATTCTGCTGGAGAAACTGGCTGCACATGGCTTGGATGGATGTAGGGCACTGGTGAGGCTGTACCTTGAATCCAGGGCTCAGTTTTGGGCCCCTCACTACAGGAAAAACATTGAAGTGCTCAAGTGAGTCCAGAGAAAGGCACCAAAACTGTAGAGGAGTCCAGAGCACAAGTCCTATGAAGAGTGGTTGATGGAAGTGGCAGTATTTGGCCAGGAGACAAGGAGGCTCAGGGCAGAGAGACCTTACAGCTGTCTACTACTACCTGAAAGGAGATGGTGATAAGGTGAGTACCAGTTTCTTTTCCCAAGTAACAATGGCGAGTAACAATAGATAGGGAAAGAGAAAATGGTCTCATGTTGTGTCAGGGGAGATTTGGATTGGATATGAGGAAAAATTTCTTCATAAGAAACAACTTCCTGGAGAATTGGTTTAGTCATCATCCCAGCGAATATTTAAAAGTCATGCAGATCTGGGGAATGAGACACTGGAGAGAAGCACTGCAGTAAAGGACCTGGGGGTCCTGGTCAAAGGCAAATGGAATATGAGTCAGCCAGGAGGGCCAGCCATGTCCTGGGATCCATCAGGCACAGCATTGCCAGCCAGGCAAGGGAGGGGACTGTCCTGCTCTACTCTGTGCTGGTGCTGTGCACCTTGGGTGCTGTGTGCAGGTTTGGGCACAAAAATATATAAAAAAATAAAAAGCTATTAAAGGGTATCCAAAGGAGCTCTTTGAAGATAGTGAATGGTTTGGGGGGGAGGCCTTATGAGGAGTGACTGAGGTAGTTTGGCTTTTTGAACCTGCAAGAGACTGAGGGGAGACCTCATTTCAGTCTAAACTTCTCTGTGAGGGGAAGTGGAGAGGCAGGCACTGGTTGCTCACTTTCTTGTGACCAGTGACAGGATCCAAAGGAATGGCTTGAAGCTGGGTCACAGGAGGTTTAGGTTGGATATTTGAAAGAGGCTCTTCACTGAGGGGATAGCTGGGCATTGGAACAGGCTCCTCAAGGTAGTGGACACAGCACCAGCCTGACAGAGTTATAAGAAGCATTTGTACATTGCTCTCAAGCACATAGTGTGATTCTTTGGGCTGTTCTCTTCAGGACCAACAGCTGGACTTCAATGACCCTTGTGGATCCCTTCCAAATCAGGATATTCTATGACTATAAAAGTAATTGGCCTCTGTGTAACATTTTTATATAACTTTGTGCTTGTGCATGTATGTAATTCAAGCCAGAGTAGTTAGCAAGTAGATGACAAGAAAGTCTAGGAGACAAACACTGGAGAGACCTTAGGTCTAGAGCTTGATAATGGAGCAGAGCTCTGAGTCACGGGACATTGTACATTTCAATGCCAACAGCTCAAGAGATCTGGAGATCTGGAAGCAGCTACTGGGTTGGCTGATTTTCAACAATTTATAATGTATATAAATATCTGTATATGTACAAGTATAGGTACGCAGTCAGCAGATTTCAACCTTATTGAGGAAAGAGGAGACAGCAATCAGCCCATCCATGCTTGAGTGCTATGTTTTTTGTCTCTGCTGATTCATGTGATTAGCTATGTGTATGTATATTATGTTTGTGTGTATTCATGCATGCTTGCCTTTCAGGAATTTGTGTTCACCCTTGCCATTTGCTGGACATGAGGACAAAGAGCAACAGCACTCTCATACTCATCAGGCTATTGGATTCAGCAACCTCTCACACTTGTACTGTTAATGCTGTCAAAAACCTTTTATACAGCCTCCTCCCCATCACTATCTCATTTTTGACTGTTGTGAAAAATGAGAAATATGATAAACCATTTGTCTGATTCCAGTTTTTTTTTTTTTTTAATTGTGCGCATCATCAAGATTTCTAAATTAAATCTAAATAAAACAGGTCATGAGTTGAATGTTATCTAATTATTTAATACCTTGAGCAAAATACCTGGCTAGAGAAAATAATCTTCTGCATAGATGTGGCCTATTTTCTTTCTATCCCAGAATAAAATGATGTAGAAAACCTCTTTTTTTTTTTTTTTTTCCCTCATGTCCATAGAATGTTGTTTCTCTCAAGAAATTCCATAAGCAGTGAGGATGTTCTGCAGAGAGTTTATTGCCTCTGGCATGCCCGTATTATTCTCTGGGATTCAGTGAAGTGAACTGGAAGAGGGTGAATGAATTGGGCACAGTGATGATGGACTCCTGGTGAGTCCATTCATAGACAGAGCACAGCAGTCAAAAACGTTCTTTTTCAGGCATATCAAGAAAGATTAAATCTGCTAGGATTTGGAGGAACATTTTCTCTACATCTTCCCTTAGGATAAACACAGTGACATTTCCATAACAGATAGAAATCGGGAAAGGCATTGCTCATAACAATGCTTTGCTACAAGATTTTATCAGATTATCATGGCCACAAAAAGAAAATGCTGATTATTCACATCTCATCAAAAAGAAGGTAAATGTTTCCTGTGAAGGGCTATCTATCACTTTCTTTTCTCCTAGATGAATGTTTTAAATATTGTCAGAAAGTCTGAATAAGTTATCATAATTCATCTGCTGGCCTTCACTTAAATGGTAATGTCCTTGCCATTCTAGTATTGTTCCTCTGGAGAGGAGAGAAAGGCTATGTAATCTATTTGCTAAAGCAACATTTATTTATACTTGATAGCATGAAAAAGGTCTTTGATATAATGAAGAGTGTTGCTTAGAAGTAAATTACTCTTTAATAATACTAAAATATTCAATGACACTGAGAATGACACCTGAAAGCAAAACATAGCTTGTAAAGCACCCAGGAAATAATTATAATACAAAATCTATGGCTTTTTCAGAATGGAAGATTCAAAAAAGTTCACAGGAAGATGTTACCAGCAATACATGTTTTCTAACTTGGGCAGTTTCAAGGAAGTTGGCATGTAATTTAATAGAAGACTATGGAGATTAATTGCAACAGTAATAGGATTAGTTTGAATTATCCAGGTAATGTATGGTGTTTCATAGCATAAAAAGTAAAAACTCTTCTGGACTAATCATGAGGGTTCCTTTATATACTCCTAATTCTAGCTGACTTTCTGAAAGTGCCAGACAAACTTCATAATATTGGGAGAGACTTTCAAAAAAGGTGGAGCTGCTTTGATGTCTGAATCATGCACAGAAAGTTGAATTAGCCAGCTCAGTGGTGCAGAATAGCTTTACTTTCTCTCCTCTGGTAGACATATCTCCTCGGGGTTGAAGCAGGGAGTGTCTAATTGAATCATTTCCTCATTCAGCTCAAATACAGCAAATATGTGGTTCAAATCCAGAATATTTGTTGTAATTATTAATTATAAATATCAAAGATTATAACCAAATCCAGGATTTTTTTTTTTTTTAATAAACCATGAATATTATTGAATTTATATTTCAAGTGCCTTTGGAAGTGTTACTTAAAGAAATGTATAGTATATAGAAGTGAAGTTTATTCTTACAGGTAGGTCTCCGGGAAATGTTTCCACAGTTTCAAAACATTTTCCCCTTCTTTCTCCTCTCCTATATCACCTGTCCTCTGCTTCTTCTGAACTCATTGATGAAACTAAAAAGTCCTGAAAGTTCTATCCGTCTTGCAGTTTCAACAGTTTTGTTCCTTCAGAGCATGTTGGAAAGGGTCGCGGGAGACGAGCCTCAGGCTATCAAGATCAGCAAGCCTCGTTTATTAGGTTTAAACTTAGTTCTTTTATACAATCAATAATTAGTTCATACATATTGCAAAGCTTTAGCTCATCATTGGTTAGCAAGTATTGACGCATACATCTCTTGTGTCGGCCTTGAAGTTACTGCTTCCCTTACTTTTACTAAGATTTTCTGCATACCATGGAGTTTCTCATCCTTGTCGTTGTGCGAGATAAGTTACAAGAACAAAACTGTCTTTTCAGCTAGACACACAGCTGCAAGGTCATGCCTTAACCAGCTGAATAGCATCATGGCCTTTGCTGCGCAGCCACTCCTCAGGTAAACTCTCCACAAGAGCACATCGGAAGGGTAACAGGAAAAAGAAGGTGCAATATTGAGTCTTCATTTCAGAAAATTACTTATCCTTCCCTCAAACCCCATCCTCCCAAATTAATTTGACAGCAGACAGAACAATTATATACCACCTCCCTGTGCTTCAGTTGACTGTAGTCCAGCACTTAGCGATGCTGCTGCATAATTTTGACTTGAATTTCTGGAAAGAATTGTTGAGTTGTGAAAAAAGATCTGTGACAAAGCATGCGGACTCCAGCCTTGGAAGGCAGGAAAAGTAACATTTCAGAGAAAGGCAAGATTTTTGAGATTAGTCTAACTGGCAGGTCAAGGACTCAAGACAAAAACCAGTGGCATTAAAAAGGAAAAAACTAAGAGATTCAGAGGGTGGTTACTCAGCAGCATCCAGAATCAAACTGTTTCAGGGATCTCCTTTCCCTACAAGGCAGCCGCCAAGTTAACAAAGATCGCACTGGATTGGTGAGAATAATAGTGCTGAACATTCTACTCATTATACCCAACTTCATATGTAGCAAATAAGTAACTTGTTTTTTATTTCTAATTTGTGTATATCTTTATCCAGTCTCTCAGTAAAATTGTCTCAAAAAGGCCCAGGGTTTTACAACCTGGAATGGTTACAAGGCATAAAAAAGTCAAAGAACTTTTCATTTGTATCAAGAGGAAAATGCTAAAGTAGTAACAGAAATATAAGAAAGGGGGAGGGACATAAAATCAATGAGCTTCTGAAATGGCTGATCTAATGAAGTGCTTTTATTAAATCAGGATTTAACAAAATAAATTAGAAAGGTGCACATATAATTCCAAAGCAATAAAAATGCTGTGAAAATAAAGTTTGATAAGAGTCTGAGTACTGAACTCTTACAGGAAGTGCAGTACCTCAACTTGGCCTGGATTACTTATGTTCCTTCATCTCGAAGGCTATTGAACCACAACCAGTATTTCTGAAAGCCATAGACAACTGAAGACAAACTTCTTGTTTTGTGGAGGAGAATCACAGGTTGGAGTTTACTTTCAGTAATTTTATGTTAACGTGTCACTGATTCTTCTTGATGGGTCATTACCATGGGGAGCAATGCATGTTTTAGCTACAACTGCCTGTCTGATCTGGTGTGCAGCAGCCATGAATGCACCTATGGGCAGACTACTTGGATATACTTGCTCAAAGGGTAGAGAG
The DNA here is from genome assembly GCA_013397315.1 of Donacobius atricapilla. Lineage (NCBI taxonomy): Eukaryota > Metazoa > Chordata > Aves > Passeriformes > Mimidae > Donacobius > Donacobius atricapilla. The sequence goes on along the minus strand of WBMY01002813.1, from coordinate 233,505 downwards.
TAGTGATGGCTAGAATACGCAAAAGAAAATGGTATTTCAAGAAATATCTTCAATATCTCAAAATTCAAAATGACCTTTGATTATTTGTACCTTTGATTCTTGAAACTGTATCTAAGGCTTGTGAAGTATCCTTGCGTTGGTTCTTGCCATGCAGAAAACATGTAAACCCCACACTTTCTCTAAGAAAAGAAAATTTCACCCTAATGATCAGATGTCTGTTGAGAGACTTAAAATCCAATTATTGGGAGAGTTAAGAAATGGGCTTCAGTTGAGGAGAATCCCATCTTTCTGATAATTATATATATAGAGAGAGAGAGAGACAGACAGACAGACAGAAGAATCAGTAGTCTTAGCTTAACAACTATGACACATATTTGACTGTTCTGGTTATTCTAGTATGTCTAACTTTCTACTCCTCCAGTCTTCATCAATCCTTGTGCATATACCACAGAACTTGAAACTATGAATCCTAACTTAATTTCATGGGAAACACTATAGAAATGAATATATGTGATATATATGCATAATATAAATAATGTATATTATGAGTAATATATACTCATAATATAATGAGTATATGTGATATAATATGCATAATATAAAATATAATTATATTAATTATAAAATGAGTGAGGCTGTTTTCAGCACTGCCTCCACCTCAATTACCATTAATTCTAAGGAAAGAACGGCATATAACTTAAGACAGGCAGGGGTAGAAAGAGAGGAGAAAAGGAAATGGCAGGAAAGAAAAGGAGTAGAAGAAGGAGTAAATAAATGAAATAAAGACATTGGAAAATAAGTGTCTGTAGCAGAATCAGGTTTGGAAGTGGCTGGCTTTAGAGTTTCCCATGAATGCTCTTTCACCTTTTTGTTCAGGACTCAGAGATTAAAAAGAAAAAGAAATAAAATAAATGAAATTCTACAGAACTTCTCATTGCAGAGCTGTCATATATCCTTACAAAATGAGAAAGAACACTACTTGTAGTAAAATAAAATTTTAAAATAGACATTCCTAAAATGAAACGAAAGTTAGATAAGCCAAAAATGATCATTTAAGTGGTAACCATCAGTTTCTTCCATGGAAGACTATCTAGGCTTAACTATACCTTAAAATAATATTTGAAATAGTTGAAGTAGAAGTAGATTAACTAAATGATATATGATCAAAACTCAGTGACCTTTCACGGCTATCACATATGCTAAATTGCTGACTATCTGCACAGTTGTTGTCAAGGCAGTGTTTGATATCTGCCTTCAGGTTTATTCCAATATGTATTAAATATTAATTTATGACAAAGTAATGAGCACCTAACAGAATTAAAGATATTTATTCAATTATTTAATAGAGGAAATCTCATTGACACATGAACTACTCCATCTTCTCTTTAAACTCTGCCATCAGTTTTGTATCAATATTTTCCAGAAATAAATTATTTAAATCCACATTCCTAATACAGAATTAACTACTATAAACTTCCCTGCAGACAAAACTTTTAAGACTCTTAAAGTGTCTTTCATAAGCAAAATTTTAATAACTTCCTGGTATAAACATTATTTTGAAAAAAGGCTCAATTAAAGAGGGTATGTTTCTAACATGAGTTACAATTAGTCTGAAAGAACAGTCATTTTCCTAAAATGTAACACCAGACTGTATACAGTGTTAAATGAGATCTAATCAAACTTTCTTGTAATTACTTTTCTCTAATTTGTTAGTATAGACTTTCACCTGGCTTAGAGTTCAATGTGATGGCAAGCCATGGTTTTATTTTCTTCCCTAAAGTAACTTTTAATAACTGGATACCTCAAAACATTAAACAAAATGTTAAATATCAATTTTGTACACATTACTGGTATTGCACCTGTCATCAAAGGTTACATTATTGACATTGACTTAAGTCAATTTTATGCTTGAAAAAAAGGACGTTGTGGTGAATTTTATATTATAGATTCTGTGAAGGACATATTACCCCAGTATTTAATTTAGAATTTGTTATTACAGTATTTATTTGACATAAAAGTAGAATAAATAAGGTACAGAAGCTTTCTTAAAAGAAATATGCGTGATTTAAAAATAACTTGGTTGAGTGAAACCAGATTATTTCATGAACTCAGATGTAAAAGTACAGTAAAAGACTTGCATATTTTATATTTTTAAATAAATAAATAAATAAAAAATGTTAAAAAAATTTCAGGTCAGAAGAATATTGCCCATCCATCCTTAAAATTTTGTAGCTTCAAAGGGTTTAAAAATATTAATGGCTACAGCCTTATATTGTGGAAGAGTGCATACACTCTGCAGTTCAAGAAATTATTAAAACACTGAAAATGTCATTTCAATCTCCCAGTGAGGTCTGTTTAGCAAATATTTAAATCAATTAGGCTATTCCTAATATGTACTATGGGTGCAATTGCGAGGTGATGGAGCTGTAAGAAGTAATGGGATTATGTGAAGACCTGGTGAAATCACAATCCTTGCTTTGAATACTAGAAGTCCACCCCTGTAGTGTAATTCCAATTACAAGGAAAAAAAAGGAGCAGTAGTTTTGGTATGCCCTGAGACATTATTACACCTTGGTGTGATGGCTCAGCCATTAAAATCTTCTATTACAGATCAGCAGAAAAAAGTGCCTGTAACAACTTCTAGTCTTTGAGAGCTAATGTAGTGTAGCATCATGAATTATTGGATTTTGATAACACATACTTCATAAAATCAAAAACCAGGACCACCTGAAGTGCTGTTTCACTATATTATGATAATATTAATAAGCGCTTGTAACTGGAATTGATAAACACAAGAGTTCTATGACAAGGGTTTTGAAATCTAAAACAGATTTCCCATGTATGCCAGACAGGCCACTGTCTGTCTAAAGCATTAATATGAGAACATTATTATAACTTTTTTCATGCTTTTCAATGACTAAGTAGTTTAAAATTTGCTACTTTTCCACATTAAAAAAATCACAATTCAATGTTAAAATCATTATTATTGTGACTCTGGTTTTAGCAGTCATCAATAATTCAAATTTATCACCATTTCATTAACATTTAAGCACCACTGTACTGTTCTTAGGGATTATTTAAATTAATTCCTAGTATTGAAGACATACTTTTCCCACCAACAGTTATATATTTAATTTCTCTCAAAACTGTAGCACTCAAAAGCTATATCCTTGCTGGTGTGCTGTAGATGAGTTTGTTTTATATTGTGTGATAGTAAAGCAGTGAATTCCACGTTATTTTCTTCTCATAATTTAAGAATTTGAAATATTAAGGACTTTATTGCCTCTGTTTTTGGAGAGTGTTGTGATTCAACCCTGGTAGGCAGCTAATCAACACAAGCTGACCATTTTTTTTGTTCTAGTCAGCATAGTTTTTGGTTAATTTCCCGATATGGGACATGGAAGAGATTAACAAGGGTGAATGTGAAACACTTTATGTATTGAGGTAAAATCATTTTAAGAGGTAAAGATGTAAATGACAGCTAAGCAAAATAAGGAATTAATTAACTTCTTCCCATCAGCTGTCATGTGTTTAGTCATCTCCAGGAGAAGCAGCACTACATCAGATGTAACAGGTACTTCTGAAGCCAGATATCATAAGTTTCAAATGCCCTCTACTTCCTCCTTCCTCCCAGCTACTTTTTAGTGCTGGGTAACACATCATTCATTTAAGAGATGGACTTGACGATCCTTTTCTAACTCAGAATACTGTGTATGTGTGCGTGATTAATGCAAATGGTAACTGAGATATGGTATAGATTTTGTTTTAACAGAACTGGGTCCACTGGAGTCAGCTGTCCCAGATATGTAACCTCCCAACTTCCAGGTCAATGCCAACTTCTTGCTGCCTCACTATGTGTGCTGCATGAGAAATGGAGAAGGCCTCAGTATTTATCACAAATGAGTGCTTTAGGTCTCAAAACATCATCATGAAAGGTATTAACAGAAACAGGTTTCATATACATTTGTGAAAGCATGAGCTACACCTAGTGTTCAGCTACAAGGTCCAGTTACGACATTAATGGAGCATTTAAAGAAAAATCATATTAGAATAAATTTTAAATTAGTTTTTGGAGAGTGGGGATGCATAATGGAGTTCCAGAAGTTTGTGGTGTGAACAGTACTCCTGATCTTAAGCCTATAGCATATCCTAGGAGAAAACAAGGGGAATGAACAATCACAATGCTGTGCAAGAACTGTTAGCAATACCTAAAATATTAGTGTATCATTGACATTGTTTGTATTACTGTTTATACCCAAAATGTAGGGCCACACATTCTATTATGGAGAAGAGTAACTACCAGAGCCAAAACCCCTGAAGCAGCTCTATGGCAAAGCGTATTTGATGTCCAAGCTAACAGCCTTGCATTACATAGATATTTTTTAAGTAATAAGAATGGGAAAAACAACAAGTAACCAATGATCAACTTTTAATTTTATGTTTTCACCGCTATATAAAATGGACATCATGTTTATGATGATAGCTAAACAGGATTATTACAAGTACACCACCGTGTTTGCATATGTTTTCCAGAATAGGTCAGTTATCATCCACTTTTGTAATGCATCTGCAATAACTGATAGCTCTTGCTCTGTGGAGCAAGTGAGGCACAGCTGAGGAATTTTGCCTTTGTCTACTTTCTACATCCCAATGCATAGCATCTTCCCAAGATGTCTGAGATAGCCATCCTATAACCCCAAATCCAAATGTAAGTCAAGACTATGTTAGCAGGCAGATTCCGTGGTGAGAAATTTCACTCCTGGTTTTTTTTCCTGTTTTTAATGTGTATCTCAGATTTATCTAGATCTATTGTTATTTCTCCCATATTTGCACAACTACAGTATCTGAATTACCCATCCTGCTACAAGAAGGGCAGATTAATAGCTTCTCATGTGCTACTAAAATGACAGGTTAACAACTACTTGCATAGTGAACATCAATTCTGCACCAGGCAGTGCAGAACAACAAAGAAGTGGAACATTTTCTGGATATTAAGCTCAATTCTTCACTGCATCAACCTCAATTTTCTATGCTCCACTGACAAAATAGGGTCTTCCAGCTGGTAGCATAATGAGCTGGACTAGACTAATTTCACATCAAAATTGACTGTAAAACAAGATTTGAATTCTAAAGGTCCAAAGAATGGATTTTCTTTCTTCATTTGCTTTCTTTCTTTTCTCTCTTTCTTTCTTTCTTTCTTCCTTTCTTCCTTTCTTGCTTTCTTCCTTTCTTCCTTTCTTTCTTTCTTTCTTTCTTTCTTTCTTTCTTTCTTTCTTTCTTTCTTTCTTTCTTTCTTTCTTTCTTTCTTTCTTTCCTTCCTTCCTTCCTTCCTTCCTTCCTTCCTGACAGTTTGGATAATTCAGACCAATGGAGGGGTCACATATCAAGGTAACACAGACAAAAACAAAAAGTGTGAAATTAATTAGAACAGAGGCAAAGTCTGACTTATCTCTACCAAAATCCTATTTTTTTTGTGTGTGTTGTTCCCTTAAGACCTTATATTAAACTAAAGATGCTCCTGCTAAATCTGGACAGAAAATCGATATACATACATTATGATAGAATCATAGATGGACACTGTCTTATGAAACAGCCACTGATAAATTAAAAAAAAAATCCAAGGAACAAACAGCTTTTTTTTTGCCTCCCACACCTTATGCCTTTGCAACTTCTCCCTAATTTATTCTGTAAAATAAAACAAAATAGGTCAGGTGCTGATTGTTTTGCTTTTAAAAGTATTGCCAGCATTATATTCTGTACAGTATCAAGAGGAGGAATTGCAAAATGCAACCTTCATTGGACATTACTATAGAATAAATTACAATGATAACTGATTCACACAAGTTATGAAGTTAACCTTTCTTTTTAAATGTTTGACTCTACTGATGTTATTTTTATTAGCAATTTTTGCTGAATAATTCAGATCTAAAGGGATTACTAAAAGCATAAGACATTTGAGTTTTGATCAGTAAAAGAAACTTCTGTTCTATCTCCTTCCCTTGAATTGCACAGAATCTATTACATTAGCAAATGTAAAGCTCTGTCTTCAGACAGTAATTGAAGCAAAGCAACAAATATGTGGACACTGTAAATTTAGAAGTTATGTAGGTCAGAAAATAATCAAAATTCTTAGATATCAGTTTCAGTGTGTAGAGTTGCACTTCAATTAGAGTTAAGAAATATGAGAAGATAACAGCAAAATATTGAAAAGGATTATAGAGAATATCATTCATTGTTAGACTGAAATACTCTAGAACCACAGTTACAGAAGCCTGATGCAAAGCCCTGTCTATCCAATAGAATAAAAGACCCCCAAGAGATAAGTATTATAAGATTATTATGATGATTGTGGAAATTATAGATTTATCTATGTTGTTTAGAAAGTATTTTCCCTTTTTCCTTTTTTTTTCTTTTTTTTCTTTGCTTTTTTTTGTGTATTACTGACGTATTTTTAGTAAAAATCCTCCAAGTGGTCAACGAACAACAGCTGAAATAATAACACTGCTGCAACTTACGTTCATTCTTGTAAATAACAGTCAGCTTTCATTTTAATTTATAGGTTTGCACCAAATAGCTTTAAGGAAAGCTTAAGAACAATATTGTGAGTCATTTAGAAGCTGGTTCTTTTTTCTCTTCTCCTTTATTTGTGAAACAAGTCATAGTCTTGTTCACATGATTTATTTATCCAACCTATCTTAGTTGAGCAGATGTATTATTAAGATAAAACCTGACTTCTTACCCCTGATAGCACAGCTATATAATCTGTCTAAATGAGCAGAAGGTATGACAAAAGTTGTCACTTGACTGCTTTGGCTAATGCAGGTCTAAGCACGAGGTGGCATACAGACTTCCTCATCACTCAGAAAAAATCAGCATAAACTGTTACAGTCTTATTTTGCTGATAATTTCAGATATAGTTAATCTTTTCCTGCACAGGATTTTTAGGGAATATGTGAGATATTAGCTCACAGAAGGGAAACTGCTGCAGATCTGAAAAGCTTGGTTCAAAAAAACTAGGATGAGGTGAAGGATGACTTCACTGTCTTGCCAAATATGCATATTCTGATAATGTCTGTAATTCATTTATCATATGTTTGTAGAAAGTAGTGTAGTTTGACTCCTAGGCCTGCTCTATTCACACTCTGAAAGACAGTAGCTTCTCTTAAAAAGAGAGAAAGAGCTGTCCCCAAGGTTCCATTTCCCATTAAAGAAAAGAACATCTAACTGGTTAATTCTTTATTACCAATGATGCAGTGGGTATGTTATATACCAAAAGTAATCATAGGTATCAAAAAACTCATAGGCTATTGTGTTGTGACATATTTCTACACAATACATGTTTGGTAGAAAAGTGTCCTCACTTCTGTCTTCTATGCTTCTGATACCATAAAGCAGTAACTCTTACAGCGACACTGTAAGAGTCTGGCACTTGTGGAGGCACTGCTTCAGGAAAAAGAGCATATCTCTTGTTCAACACTATTCTTCCACACAGACTGCTAGCAAAATCTGTAACAATTTGTTCATCTCTTTTGACTTTTACCTACCCATATTCTAATGTTAGTTTATTACCACAGTGAAGTAGTTTTACTACATCTGTTAAAGGTTCAGGTTGGACATCAGGAAGAATTTTGTCACTGAAGGGGTAATTAAGCATTGTAGGGGACTGCCCAGGGAGGTGGTGGAATCACCATCCCTGATAAGGTTCAAGAAATGGCTGGATGTAGCCCTTAGTGTTATGGTTTGGTTAACATGGTAGTGGTTCAAAGGTTGTACTCGATGATCTCTAGAGGTCTTAACCTTGATTCTATGTTGCTATGCTGTTACAGGATGTAGTGCACACTTTACTTCTTCTAGCAAAGTATCACAAGGAAACTTAGTGAAGACTTTGAACCTTTGGAGTTGCATAAATTAAGTATGATAAAAATAAAACAAAAATACTATTTGAAGAGGAAATTGTTTATTTTGTCTTCAGCTATAACTATTTGGTCAGTTTGAAAAACACCCCATTCTAAACCTTATGCAAAACATTACAGATTTAGTTATTTTGATATTTATTTTGTGGTAATTTTAATAGAATAATAGAAAAAAAAACCCCTAATACCTCCTGAAATCTGATCTAAAATTGAACGAAATAGTAATTAAAATATTAGCACAATGACAAAAATATATCTGCTAGTGAGTTACAATTTTGATGAGAACAACCATACCATAGGTATATTTGTCCTTGTTCATTCCTACTAAACAAATTAAATCAGATCAAACACATTTAAAAACTAACCCAGATTAAAAAAAAAAAACTGAGTGTGTTTTTTAATCTCATTTTGTTAAAACATGATGCAGCTTCAGAAATACTTTCCTTGCATTATTCTCAGCCAAAAAATAGAGACCTGGGCATAGCTTCAATTTTCCCCTGAAAATACAAAAGGTTTGCAATAGGTCAGTACCTGCTTCTTTATACAGTTAATGATAGCAGAGCAGCAGCAATTGGGCCAAATATTCTGATTTCATGCTACATCTGTTATTGATTGAGCCTCCAAATAATCTATTCTTCTTGCAAGTCAAACTACTTCCACTGTTTCTCAGTTAAAGGCTTAAGCAATCACAAAGCAGCTTTCTTAAGAGAAAGATATGAAGGGCCACATTCCCAGATATTGCATATTGTCAAATCTCTATTATTACCTGACAAGGGCCCTTGTCAATACCTATAATTAGTATTCTGTTTCAATGAGTTATACCTGAATTTTCACATAAAGTTTGTCAAGGGAAAAAAAAAAAAAATCATGAAGTCACACTTCCCCGATTAGGTTTCTTAGAAAGTATGACTTTAATTTTAGTGAGTTGACCACAAGCAACATTCCAATACCCACACAGCTATTCTGTCAGCCCTCTCCTGTGGATGAGAAGAAAACCAAAGGAGGGCAAAAGGACTTGAGGAGCAAGATAAAGGAAAATTAACAGGTAAAATAAGAGCTGTGAGCTTTCATAGAGTAATGAAAGGTTTTATTCCCTACTTCCTACCATTTCTATAGTAGAATCACACCCTACTTTCCCTGTGGCAGGCCCAATAGATCGGATGCATGCTACAGAGTATTTCCATCCTCTCACTACCTGGATAAGTATGGGGAGTCAAGGCATAGGAGGCAATGACAACAAACTTCTTCCTGGTGCAGCAGACACATCTCTTCTGGGATTGCCTGAACTTCCCAGATGCCTTAGCATAATAGATATGAGGTTCTGCAAGTGGGACCAGACAATGATGAGTACAGTGGTTCATCGAGTTTGGAACTATCTCCAAGGTTATCTCCTGCATCAAAAATCCTTTCATTAGCAAAAATTTTCATCACTCTTGTGGGAGACTGTCTCCTGAGAGGAGCAGAGGGCCCAATATGCAGCCTGGACCCCCTGCTTAGTGCAGTCTGCTGGCTGCCCGGGGCTTTTTGTATTGAAGAAGTGAAGAGGCAACTTCCAACCTGCATACAGCCCTCAGATCACTGTCCATTATTTTGAGTAGGCAGCAATGAACAAGAAACCTGAGGACAAGGAAGACAAGATTTGAGATGATCAGCTAAGGGATCAGAAGCACAAGTGTTCCATCATTCCAGTATCAGGAAATGATGAGAGAAGTATCAGGAAGAGTCAGCAGATAAACACTTTGCTCAGAGTCTGGTGTCAACGACAGAATTTGGGGGGAGTTGTTGATCACAGGTGCACAACACCAGGCCAGATGGTGATGGATGGGCTGTCTCAAAGTGGGAAAACAGTCTTTGCACAGGAGTTAGCAGAGCTCATTGAAAAGTTTTGAACTAGATTTGAAGGGGAAATAGGATAAAACAACTCTGGCTAGAGATAAATTTGGGGGCAGCACAATAATGCTGAGGGACGAGGTGCTAGTGAGGACCTTTGCTCTGGTGTTGCAGTGGAGATAGGGGAGGGAAGTCTCTACTGTAGCAGAGAGACCAAGATTATTGATCTCTTGACACCACAGAAGAGCCTGAATACGGGCACATAAGTATTGGGGTTCCTCCGCCCCCAAACAAATCAGCATCAATAGCCCAAGTGAAGTGCATCTGCACCAATTTTTAAGATCTTATGATTAAATTTATTATACTTGAAAGTGCTTATTCTCTTTTGTCTTCATCTACTATAAGGACATAGAATTCTGCTAGCCCAGGCTTAGATTTCAATCTTTAAAACTTTAAAATTGTGCAGTTGAATCGTAATACAAGTTTCTCTCTGTAAGCCACTTTTCTTTCTTTTTTCCTATGTCTTAATACATCAGAAATATCAGAAATGTCAACAGAAATATCAACATCAGAAGTATTAACTTTTGATAAACCAGATAATCCAGATATGTAACTGTTTTTAGATGCCTTTTTTATTTAAACTTCTCCAGCACCCATTTAAGATCTAACATTTTTATCTAAATGTATGGCAATTTTAATTTCCCAGTTGAGTAACTGTGAGAATTAGTAGGTACTCCAGAAGATCAGCTGGACTGCATTTTTCAAGCTGTATATAGCACTTGTGATGTAGAGAAGGACCAAGAGAGTCTTTCACAACTACATGAGAAGAGTACAAGGATGCTGTCACACAACTGTTAGAAGTAACTTTAGATGTTTCATTTCTTTCATCTGCAAGTACACCCCTATAATATAGCTGCATTTGTGGCAACAATCTATAATTTATCAACACATCACTCAGCTTCCTCACTATCATATAGAGACCTTTTTCCATTGTGCCAAGTGGAGAATTACTTCAAATGACTGGATATATTTCTATTTCTCCAGGAGTTTAAAAAACAAACAAACAAACAAACAAAAAAAAACCACCAAAAAAACCAAGAAGTTACCAGAACATGGTCTTCTTGCTGAAGTCTGAAAGGCAGTACGTAAGAAGCCTTTTTTCCCTGGTGCTGATAAGGACAGGTGATAGTAATAAGGGAAAAGTTTTTGGCTTTGGTCTAGTATCCCAGAGAATACATAGTACAACCTGTTGTCTGTTTTTAGTGACCTATTTCTTAAGCATCCTATCTGGAAGTCAGCACAGAGATTAGCTGTGCTGCTAAAGCTTTAAAATGAGTTGTTAGGGTAGTTATAAAGAGGGAGTGTTATGCACAAGTGAGAGAAAGAAGTTTGTATTGGTGTAGTGGTCCAGTGGGAGAGGTAATATGACATCTGATTATCCAAAGGCTTCTTATCATAATATGCAAATACAAACTTCAAATGTGTTAATTGTCGTCCAGAAATAACAAGAAAAATGAGTCTTTTCCCTCACTAGCTTTGCTGAATTGAGATCTTAACTACCATGCAATTGCCACAACAGTATATATAAAGTATGCATAGCAAAGCATTTTTTCTATGACTTTTAACTTAGAAACAGTACAATGACTTAAATATTTTAAATGCAATTGAAATGCTGAGGTTTAAATATGATAATGCAGTAACTTCTTGCAGTTATCAAAACCTCTGGAAAATCTTGGAAAATAGAGCCTTTAAGACTGAATTACAAATATATGTGTATTAAGAAGTGAGAGTTTATAATTTCATATCCATTTAGTACTTGGTTAATCAACATTATCTAATTTGGTGCTATGTAATTTTATTCCTGTTAGGTTGTAGTTATGCCACTACTATCCAATTTAAAGACTGCTAGTCACTATCATTACATTGAATCACAGTTACCTAGGAGATAACCCAGTAAAACAATCTTCCTGATGAAGCTTCTCCAGTCAAGCAATGTACACAGTAATAATGCCCTAGATTTATAATGCACTTTTCATTCCAAAGCACTTCACAAATTACATATAGTGAACATCACAAATCTGCAGAAGTTTCTAAGTAGTGAAGTGCATAAGGCAACGAGCATATAGGATGCTCTCTGAAACTATAATGGTAGAGCAAATTTAAGTGACACCTACCTTGTTAAGTTGTTCCTGCATTTCTTGTATCTGCACATACAGCAAAAGAGCCCCTCTATTTAATGCATTTTCTATGGTGTACATGGAAGCAAAAATAGAATGGGAGACAATCTGAAGGGAAATAACACAATAAACTGGCCAATCTTGCTTATTTTGAACCTGGGCCTTATAGCATGAGCTTGCTACTCTCATGTTCAGGGAAACAAGGTATGTCATTCCACCGAGATGCGAGCATGATCTGGCAAAAAAACTTACAGTTGTTGCAACATATTTCTCAGGAATATAGATTCAAATAGCTGTCATTTTACATCCTGAATTCCTTCTAAATGGCATGATCTTGTACATTTCACAGATCGGGTTTGCACGTGTCTGAGACAGAGAGGGGAGACAAGAAAAGGAGAGCACTGTTAGTCTTGCCATCTAGCCTGCCACCCTGTTCCTCCTACCTGTCATATAAAATAGATATCATATGTAAAATTCACTTTCACAAAAAACAAAAAAAATAACTTACATCTAAAGTCACTCAAAATATATCTGATGGCTGTCATCGCAAGTATTAAAAGCAAAATTTGAGTATCTGTGACTTCATCCTGTGTAAGAAGCACAAATGCACCTCTGGGTGTTAAGGTTTTCTTTTCTTTATTTTGGGGGTGATACAAGTGATACATTTCCTCCTTATCCCATGTTATATACATGACCTGACCTTCATTAGTGATACAGATGTTATTATCACTAACAGTTTTAAAGTCTAGATTTTCTGCTCTTCTTCTTAAGAAGAATATCAAGAACAAGCTTAGATTTACAAATTGTTATTCTTAAATTTTTAAAGTTCTTATTTATATTTCCTGGCACTGGTTTTNTTCTGGAATATTATAATAAAATGGAAATTCCTAAGTTGACTGAACTGAAACTTCGATAGTGAAGATGCAACATCATTTTCTTCTGAGGTGATTCTGAAGGAACACTTCCCTCCAAACAGCCCTGAGAACTTAAAAAAATAAGCAGAATAAAGATAATTTTATTAGATTCTTGTTGCAAATTTTTGTTACATATAATATTACAATAGAAACCTTTAAAAAAATTATGAGTTTAAATTAGGGTAGTGATAAACTTATCATGGCACATAGCTTCTAAGTTTTAATAATAGTGTTCTTTTAAAGATACAGGCTAAAAATTTATCGTAATTACTGGTTAAGGACCCTGGAAGAAGAAATGATTGCTTCCTCTCTAATAGTTTTCTATTATGTGTAGTTAATAAGCTCTATAAAATTTTGATTTAAATTTTTGATTAATCTCTTTTTAAAATATAGATACTCTTGTGCATTTTTTATATTCTAAAAGAGCTAGCTGGAGACATATACTACAGTATAAAATATGTTAAATTGAAGGTATGAAAATGAAGCTATGAAATGAAATGAAGGTATCTGGATAGTCCTTGAACATGAAAGTCATGAAGGTTAAATTAATCATCTGTACTGTTCAATCTCTTGGGTTAATGATTTTGTATTTTGTGATCAGTGTGAGTTCCCAAAAGCAGAGGATCCGCCAAGATATTTTGGGTCAATGTGGTGTCCTTCCTCATCTCTGAAAGCTTGAACCTTCTGACCTGGAAGTTGGCAGGACCTGAAGCAAGTCCATCTCTTACATACCTTGGCACATCTGTATTTTCTCATATCCAGCAGAGGCTCAAAAGGGGAGCAGAGTTGGTGTTTCTCTTTTATTACCTTGATTATATCCCTTAAAATGATACAAAAATATTTCCTCTCTCTATTTTATTTTATCTGTTTTGAGATAAAATGTTCAAGAACAGCATCTGTCAGTTAACTTGAGTGCAACATGATTCATCCTTCAGTTTCAAGAACTTGGTGTGCACACCTGCCTCCTGCAAACTGCTGCTTTGAGTGTAATTTGAGCATCCTATAATGTAATAAATAACTCTATATTTAAGTTGCACAATATTTCATAACTGTATAAACAAATACATATTTAGATGCTTCAACATAACTAATTTAAAAAAAAAATTAATCTCTTTCTTAAAAAAATGTTTTCTGCTTTGACATTTGATACCACAGTGCTTGCATAACACTTTAATTTGTCGAAAAGTTCAGCATGTGAAATATGAAAACATGGACTGTTAATGATATTTCAAAAATGAAGAGACCTCTTGACTTTCTTTTAAAAATAGTACAACTATTCTTACTCATTGAAACTTTAGCTAGTATAAATTTGTTTTTTTATAAACCACACAATATTAATCACCTGTGTATGTGTCAAAGGGGATGTTTGTTTCATGTTGGACAAGAGTGGGGGCAAATACATTTAATTTAAATGATTTTTAGGTTATTGCAGGAAGGTGAAGTATATCCTGCTCTTGACTTTCACTTCAGGGGCCCATCAGTCATCTTCTGTATTTCTAACAAAAAGTAATGCACCAGTGCTAAATTTATCTGCCTTTGTTCCTTCCAGCTCAACTTTCTTTATTGAAATCACATCCATAGTTAATCACTTCCATTAAGTTTATTGTAGCCACAAATGCCTTCTGAAAATGGAAAAATCTGAAATTTGTGAGTGTGGTAGTGTGTTGTTTTAATGGATTATTACGGTTCACTCCCTATAGTGTTGGTGTAACCCAAGTTGACTCCCTCCTCCAGTTGTCTGTCACTCCCCAAACCTGCCCTTCGTCCTACCTACCTGAGTGTAAATCCTCACCTGTCCCTGCCCTCAGTTCTGGAAAATTCTGTGTTCCTCGAAGCACAATTAGTTTACTCAAGTCCCTTCTTGTGATCCTCCCCCAGTTTTTCCCTATTGGTTGAATGTTTGTACCCTCCCTCAGTACCTCCCCTGTTTATAGGTAAGTGCAGAGCCCTGTTCTTGGTCTTTTTGTCCCTGCCCCTCTCTTGGAATAAACTTTCTTGGGAACCACACGAGAGACCCTTCTGTGGCCTTTGCTTTGATTCTCGGTGCTTTATCACCAAGGTGTCATAGACAGCAGCACTGCTGTTGCCTAAAGCAGCCCTGCTCTGCCTCCGCCTGGACCAGTCCCGGTCTGGGGGAGGCCACTCTCAGCGCAGTCTGGGAAGGGGCTGGATGGAATTCTCTGGCACCATATCATGTGAGGGCCTTTCAATGCAATATAATGAGTTTACTTTGTCTAAGGAAATCTCCTTTCAGATTTTCAGATTTTGCTAGAGCAGATCTAGCCCCTGTCCTAAACCGTCTGTTCAGTTTCAGGCCAGAGCATGAGGAGACAAAGATCAATACGAAAAATTTTTTAAGAGAATACAAGGATAAGGGTCAGAAAGATGGAGAGCAAATCCAGTTATTAAGTACAATTTTGGCAATAACTCTGTTGAAAGAAAAAAAAAATGTGATGCAGAAAATTTCTATTTTAAATGATAAATCTTGAAATGACCAAGAAGGACAGCACAGAAATGGAACAAAACAAACAAAAAAAAGGGCTTGAAAACAGTCCATATCCTGCCTATTGTGTTTTTACAACCCTAATTTCAGTTTCTTTCAGTCAAATCAGTGACTAACTGGGAGCTAACTGTGCAAGTCTTGTTCATGGGAGGATTTCCTCCATTTCTTCTGATCCTTTACTTTCTGTATCCTGATCTTATCAGCATTGTTTTCAGCTGCAGTCTTGGATTTTCTTGCAGGGGCTCTTCATTGTTACTGCCATATTGTGTAATCTGTGGTGCTTTCTCTTACTCACAGGCACAGTTACTCTCCAGGAGAGAAACAGTCTCCTTTCTTCCAGAAAATCCACATTACCCACTTACACTCAAAGAAGAATACAATAATACAGAGAACACAAATGTAAATCTTTTATCATCTGTCAAATCGTTTAAGGGAAGCTTTCATAAAACAGAAAAAAAATATTTTTCTCCAGTTTTAAAAAGTAACAGCAACAAGAGTTCTCTGTTTTGTGTTATGGGGGTTTTTATTATTTATACATAAAAAATCAAACACTTCTGTGAAACAGCTATTCCATTTGATTGAGACACTTTAGAGGTTAATTTGCCTTCATGTATATACAAGATGCTTTTTTTACCAACTGCGTAGTTTTCTGCAGCTTCATATGTGGAAAAGGTTTACATAAATCCTTTAAAATACTGGCAAGATATCAACCTTACAAGGTCGTTCCCAAGCTGAATAATTAGAATACAAATTGGTTTGCAACTGCTGCTCAGCATTTTGACACAGAGCTAAGGAAATAATGCCAAAGGGTGCTCTCTATTTCAGCAGTGTTTCAAGACCCAGTAAAATTAGTAACAATTATAAATAAATCAGTCTTATTGTTGCCTAAGGCAAGAGGAGATGAGTGAAAGCCAGTTTCATCATAATTACCCTTAATGCAAATGGACTCTTGATCAAATAATATTATTGACAAGGAAGACCAAACAAATTTTCTAAATGTAGAAATTAATCATGTTCATGACAACCTATGTAAAAAATTTGTACAGTCTTATACCAAGTTCCAGTACAGTTATGAATTCACATTCCTCAAAGGCAGAAAGAAACATGTTGATAAAAACTAAAGTGGTTTGCATGGATATCATTTTTTATTTGCATGTGTGTTCATTGTCTGTATGATTACATTGGCAGAGCTGCAATTCTGAAGTTCTGACAAAAAAAAAAACATGACTTGGCTGTCATTTTAGATTCTCTGCAAATTATCACATGCAATCATTTGCCAGAGAACTTGCCAATGCACAGAATTTAATTATTATAGCAATGAATTTGTGCATTTCAAACAAGTGAAGTGAGGAATTTTCTATGAGAGTGAAGATATTTTGGAATGATGAAATTCATCAATAATACCATGATACTAGATACATTTTAAATGACTTTACCGCAGAACATCTGTTTTCTTATTAAAAAATAGACATGGAAGTTTCTCCAAATCTTTTATCATTCAGAAAATATTCCAACAAATAAAAGAAATTTTGGATTTTATTTAGTTATTTATTTTTACATTGTAATGTCATAACAAATTATATAATTAATATAAAATATTTTATGTCCATATATTTTAGTTGATAGCTCTCATTTTTATTGTATAACAGAAATATTTGGCGTACTTGATAAATTTTCTAGAATTAATTACAGCACTATCTTACCCCTTTCTCTCAGCTATATCCAGTTTCACCACATATCTCAGCTCTGATACAGAAAGTCCTGTAGTCCGGCTAGGTAA
This sequence comes from Donacobius atricapilla, assembly GCA_013397315.1. Lineage (NCBI taxonomy): Eukaryota > Metazoa > Chordata > Aves > Passeriformes > Mimidae > Donacobius > Donacobius atricapilla. The sequence continues at coordinate 216,388 of WBMY01002813.1, read as the reverse complement.
AACACATGGGAAAATTTTAAAGTAGTTCTGAGCAGGCTTTGTCCTGTTAGCAGAACTGATTGCCAGTACTTGCAGCCATTCGTTCCCAAGGGTGCATTCCTTCCACCTCCCTTCCTTTTAAAAATTCAGTCTCTGTTATTGACATCCCAGAACTGAAGCAGAAGCATCTCTTTGATAGATAGCGTTGCTGTGTGAACATGGCTAAGAAAAGAATTTGCATCGGGGCTCAAGTCTCCTCCCTCTGGGTTTGTATAAAAGTACACGACCATCTGACCTGATACTGGCATGAAGGTTTGTCCATAAAGGTATGGAAAAAGTCTTTCCAGAAGCTCTCTCCCTTTACTTGACACATCTTCCCTGCCTTTGCTTGTCTGTGGTACTGCTAATATGAATCTAAAGCTTCACCCATGGGCTGACATCACCAGGTGTTGAAGTGGCCTGCCCCCACTTCCATGGCCCTGCCAGGCCATCCTGTGCGCAGAGAGGGTCCCTGCTCCAGGTCTGGTCCTGACCCCAATTCACAGGTGTATATCCCAGCCTGGGCCTCAGCTGGTCCACATCCCAGGTGACTTATGCCCAGAACTGGGGTGGGAACTGTGCCAGTGCTCCTCAGCTGCACTGCACCTGGCTGCCAAGTCCTGTCCTTAGAGACCCTGATGGCTTTGTTGTTCCTTGCCCAACAAGACAAACACACAGTCTGTCTTGCACTACATCATAAATCTCTGCAATCAAAAAGTATTCTTCTGAAAAACACAGTGCAGCTGAAATAATGAAAAGAAAAACACCAGTAAGTGGATTTTTGAGGTCATTTTACAAAGGATCATATGAATAGAATTATGAGTCAGGGTAACCAATGCTGCCAGATGACTGCTTAATGACTTGCTTAATGAGGAAGGACTGAAAAAACAACTTGAATTTGTTAGCTGAGACCCTTTGATTTGTCTGACAGAGTTTAAAAATTGAGTGAAACTACTACCAGTCACTTTAGGTTTCAAACTAAAAAACTCCACAAAAATGTCTAATTTTCCTTATTGATGAGATTACAGATTTGGTTAGCAAAGAAATTATGCAGATACATTGTAGACCAGTACTATATTTTGTAAGCAGGAGGCTGACATTTGATTGATTAATAACACTGTCCAGGGAAAAAATGATTAAGCTAAAATTATTTAGAACAGTTAACAGGGATATAACAATTTATATAAATAACTATTTATCCAAAAAAAGGATCATCACCAGGTGGGAATTTTTCAGCTGTGTTCTAGCTACCTGCACTGATGTTAATTAAAAAATTGGACAGAATAATAAATCACTACTGATAACACTTGTATGTATAAAAGGGTCTGATACAGTGAAGAGTAATAACAAGAACAATCAAAGAGAGATAACTAGATCATTTGGTAAGCTAAGTCCATTCAAAGAAAATGCAATTTGATATAACTAAAAGACATAACAAGAACAGGTTCATGCCTACATAATAGAGACTTTTCTGAAATCAGAGATGGATGGATGGTCTTTTCTGAACATGTATTTGTGCCAGAGGACAAATTGGTGGGTTGTTCTAGAATTAGGTGCAAACTAAAAAACTCATCACTATCTTACACTTCCAGTAACCCTCTGCTGTACTCAATGTGAGTCGAATTTAGGCAAGATAGATGGTCCTTTTTCCTAATTACAACTATAAAAATAAAACTTCATAGCACCTGGACAGGTTTCCTGGCTTATTGCTCTCATATATCTCTTCTTGTATTATCTTTCTTTCCCTTTTCTCTTCGCAGTTGCTTGAGAAACAGAAGACTGAGATAATCTACTACTCCAAGTTAAATCAAAACATCACACAGGAAGACGAGAGAAACATTCACAAATAGTGGAAAGGGTTTTAGTAGGTCCTGTGAGAAGCACTGGTCTGTATCATCTATGTCTGTCATGGTCCGGTTACTAAAGTTCTTAGAAAGGCCTATGAGAGCGAGAGAAAGAAAAAGAAAGAAAGAAAGAAAGAAAGAATGGGGGGGGGGTGGGGAACAGAAGGGGGTCGACAGAGACAGAATAAGGAAAACATCACCACTCCATGGATCCTAATGATGTTCTGTTGATCCTTTCCAGCTGGTCTTCTTGATGGTGAATGTTCCCCCAAAAACATAGAATCTGATGGGTTGCTATATGCTNGTTCCCCCAAAAACATAGAATCTGATGGGTTACTATATGCTCAGGCCAGGTAGGAAACTCCAGGCACCTCCCTGGTGGGAGATAGTTTGCCATTATCTCTTAGAACAGACTCCATATTTGTAACATCATGTGTAGTTCTGTAGTGCAAGGCCTCAGGAACGACTCTGGGGGGCACTTGGGGGTGCTTTGATGGATTGAGGCACGCCCTCAGCTGCCTCTCAAGTGAATGTCTTGTGGATGTGGCTTTCCCAGGGTTGGAGGTTCTATAGCCAGTTTGTGTAAGGGAGGATGGATTCAGTGCCCCTGAGCAGAGGTTACAACACACCCAAACTTCCTCCCCCACCTCAGTTGGGGGGAAATCTGTGCAAACCTGCTCCCAGCAAATGGGTCTGTGGGCTACGGCCTCCCCCTCCCCGAAGCAAGCCAAAGATGATTCTTAACATGGCTGCTGTATTTGGCTCACATTCTTTTCCTTGTTTACTTGTTTGTTCCAGGTGATTGAAGAATGTGTTTCCCCTTTATTTAAGTTCAGCAATTTGACTTTCAGTCCAAAGTCCCAGTCAGGTATCTTCAGGGAGGCTTCTTTGGCTGTAGCTTCTTTGGTTGTAGCTTCTTTATAAATTTTTTTTTATAACAAGCAAAACTTTATATCAATGTTTGAGGCACAAACTATTTCAGTCTTTGGCAATGTTTAGCAGTAAAAACCTAAAGGTAAATGAACTAGACAAAGACAGTCAGGCCCTCACTCCCATCCATGATTTCTAAATCTTTCCTCAGACTTTTAAAATAGTTGGGATTTAAAAAAACCCAAAACAGCAGTTTTGTCTATACAGCTGAGAAGTCTTAAGACAGTATTGGCTAACACTACTCTTGAATCTAAAATAGGAAATAAATAAGCAGAATAAGTGCAGCAATTTTGCCTTTGTACTATGGTGTAGGTATTAGATTTCAAATTCTGATTATAATTTTGGTTTTTTTTGTCTTTAAAAATTTATGTTGAAAAACAGAGGAACTGAGAAGAACAAAATGATTTGTGCAATAGATTAAACTTCTTAAAGTGAGGATTTTCCTCTCAGAATCTTAGTATGTCATATGAAATAAACAAACCAACAAACAAAAAGCAACCTCTGGCAGAAGTTATCTTTTCTCCTCTGAAAGGGGAGAAAATATTGAGATTTAAGTATTTCCTTTTCCCTAGTTAAAAAGAGATATATGAAGAAATTAATAGTTATAAATAGACGCTACGAAATTCAAGCCTTTATATTTTCCCGAATTAATTCTGAACAACTTTCAACAAATGGCTACTTTCTAAGGAGGGCACTGAGAACATCGTTTGTCATCCATGGGAATATAAACAGACTAGACATGGTCCAGAACATCCTGCTTTACCTGGCTTTGCTCTAAACAGAAAAATTGTTCCTCTTTGAGAATGTCTTCCAGTCCATGTAGCAATTCTGTTGCTCTGCAATTTTTATCATGATGTGTTAATCTTTATGGTACAAACACCCTTGGTATTTTAAAGTGAACACCTTAACTTGAATCATCATGAAAAAATATCCAAACAACAAAAACCCAGTAACAAAACTATTTCACTTGAAAGGAACACAGCATTAAAAGAGTGATGAAAGAAGCTTAATTCAAGAAACAGTAAATCAGGAAGGGACTTATTTTCCAACATACCCCTCTATATAAATCTTTCCATGTCATAATATAGTTTTTAGGGTCAACTGTTAACAGTACTCAGCAGTTTATGCCCAGTTAGCCAGATAACTGAATTGTCAGTACAAAGTTAATGAGAAATAACTCACAGATCTTCAGTGTTGAATCAAGGAAGTGAGCTACGGCCCCTAAACCAATTTTACGTTATTTTAAAATAAATGCCATCTCAACTGAACATTAGCAATTATTATACAAAACTAGGTTAGTGTCAAATATTTAAGTCCTTTATCCCTCTCTAAAATTAACTATTGTCATGTCCAAAAAAGGACATGGAATTATTGAAAGAATTAAATTTTTTTAAAAAGTAATAGATAGGCTAAATTTAATTAATTCAATTTTTTTTTATTTTGATTAATATTTTTTTAGAATATTATAATAAAAAATACAAATACAAAAGTGTCAGCTCTGACATAGGAAGTAGCATCAACTTAAATCTTGTTTATTAAATCTTCACAAATGCAAATAATACAGTACTTATAAAAGGCAACATAATTACTGAGGTATGATTCAGAAACAATCTCAGGAATAATTCAGGAATAATCTCTCTTATAAATTATATGTACTCATAAATCATCAAGTTTTAGAATTTTTCCTAAAACCTGTAATCACTATGACTACCCCATGCACAGTGAGCAACAATACTGCTTGAGGTTTGCTCACATATCTATGATCTTCCCAGACTTCCTGTTCATGTTTTGTAGTTTTCATATACTAAATCTTCATACACATCTTATTTAAGAATGTGACAAGGACACATGGCCACACTTTCTGAGGAAAAAATAAACTTTCTGCTAATCCTTCACAATTAAGCAAATGTGGGGAATATAATATTTCTGCATCCTTAACTTGATGATAAAAGTTGCTTCTCACAAATGCTTCATTTGACTTTGTCTTCATGTTGATCCAAGTTTATGGAGGGGTTCTCTTTTTTAAGCCATTTTATGTCTTAATTTCAAGACTACTTTATCTTCTGATTATTGAAAGAACAAGATAATATGAAAAAAGGCTAACCAAAACAAGCCATGCCAAAACAGAAACAATAGCATATTAGTCACTGCCAAGGACAGTTTCATTTAATTTCCCTCTGACATCCCTTAGCAAATGCATCCATAATTTAAAATATATACAGCAGTAAAAATGCTTAGTCTGAAGATGCTGATGGTAGATTTGGAATTAGATCTAATGTGGCTTCATGCCTAGAATGAAACATGTCAGTTGCATGGTATTTTGGTTATGTGGTTATATCATACGAAGAAATGTATACACGTGTCAGTTCAATCTCTTTTGTCTAGCATCCATTTCTGTCGTCACTATTCACATCCTGATGCACAGGATTGCAAACTATTCCAATTTTTTTAGTTAACATTTTTCCAAGTGGTATATCCTTATTTCATCCCTTGTCTTATGCAATCAATGTACACCTACTACTCAGCTGATTCCGTTGTTACAGTAAAATTGCTACATGGTCAAGGAGAAGGTCATGTCACTTTTCTTTTCCTCCCTACAATAATTAACAGCTTTTAAAAATGTTCAGTCTATCTACCGGCTGCTCACATGTCTCCCATGGAGAGATTTAAATTCTCATATACCTTAATGTCAATTCTTCCCACCTATTTAGAGTCGTTCTGGGTAGCCAGTACTATAAAGGAAGCCAGTATGGCAATGTCTGTTATTCTTTCATAGAAAGTGGTAACTACATGATCAAAAGATATACTATGTCCAGTCATGAATTATTAATCCAAACATTTCTAATGAACTACTACTTCACAATCATAACTTCAATTATGCAAGTAGTTTGCTGTCAAAATCGTTCAGGTTTGAACAGAAATTTTGAAAGTTATCTAGACAGACTCCTTGCTCAAGAAGAGCTGTGTCACAGTTACAGAAGGTTGCCTACGGTCTCAACCATTTGAGTCTGAAATATCTCTAATGATGGAGATTCTTTCGGCTTTCTGGGTGCTTCTTCCCCTGTTTGATAACTCACATGGTGAAAAAAAGAAAAAATAAAGTCTGATCCAGATTTTCCCTGTTCCAGCTTGATCTGAATCTAACTTCTCTATACTGTCTTTAATAAGTTGCAGACAGCGATAACAGTCTGCCTCTGAGCTTTCTCTTCTTCAGGATAAACATATCCCCTTTCCTCAGCCTCCCCTCATATTATTGTTGCTTCAAAGCCTGATTATCTTGGTAGCCCTGCACTGGATGTTCTCCCATTTTTCGATGCTTTCCGGGTACTGGGGAACCAAGATATGGACACAGCAGTCCAAGTCTGCTGCCATCAGTGCTGATTAGAGATGAAGAATCCTCCTTCAACTGTTGGCAAATGTTTTATGATGCATCCTAGGGTGCTTTTGACTGTATATGTTTCAAGGATTCATTGCTGGCTCCCATTCAGTTTTCTTTCCACCAAGATTCCCTGTTTTTTTGTTGTTGTTTTGTTTTGTTTTTTTAACAAAAGACAGCATCTTGTGAATCTCCATCTACTACTCATTCAAAGATATTGTGATAAACACATATTATTGTTTTGGTTTTCACAATTATCAAAGTGGATGCTATGTGCTGTGCATTATAATATAGTATACTGCAGAAGTAGCTATAGTTGTGAAATAATAACTAATGCTTTTATTTTATAACTAACTGAAATTAATTAAAATAAATCAGACACATTTGTGAAGTTGCTAATGTTGGTTTAGAGCACTTGTGGTTTACTTGCAATTATTGAAATATCTAAACTGTCTGCATGGGCAGATAACATTTGGGCAATGGCCGTGATGAGGGCCCCTGCTACTGACACTTTGACTGTCAACAACTGTCACCTGCTGAAACCATGGAACAAGGCCATTGTGATGGCCACATCACCCTCAAAACCACATCCAAGATTACTGCACATGCTCTTAAAGGGAGGACCAGAGGAGAGGCCATGCTAAAAAGTTCCTGGAACATGTAAACGAGTTCAAACAAATGTTTGAATAATTTTTATGAATATGTATTTGACCAATGGAATAAAAGGATATATAAGAAGAGTTGCTATGGTTAGCTGGTGTGCCTCTGGCTATGGCTATGCACCCAGCGCTGGTACTTTTGCTTTATTGATTTTGTTCCCTATTGTCCTTTATTAAATTTTTAAAAATTCTCTTGAGGATTGGGGGTCATTTCTCACAGATATCCTCTTAGTGTCCCTCTTATCATGCAGCATGAGACATGGACATTTGCCTTTGCATAGCCTCCATGAAGATCACATTAGATCTGTTTATTTTTCTAATTTTGCAACAGCAATTATTTATCCTTGAGCATTTAAAATGATTATTTCCAACACTGAATTTGACAATGTGTAATCTGTGAAGGTGTTTTTTTTTTTTTTTAATTTTAAACTCTAGTCCACCTGTTTTTTAATATATATCTGTGCTACATTCTTACATTTGCTTGGTACTGTCTACTAAATTTCTCAAGTCTAGATTTTACTTTTTTCTAACACTTGATTCCCTGTATATTTAAATGCCTACTTAACATTAAGTTTGTGAGTAGTTTCTCTGAAGTCAGTTCCATTGATTAATGCTAAACATGGTCTTAATTACATTGTTGGACTGTGGCCAGAATGACTGATGTCTCATTTGTTGCAAGCTATTAACGACACCTTGTAATCAATGCGACTGTAGTGAGCAGATTTATTCCCCAGTGAAGGGATATCTGCCTCCTAAATTCAGATACTTAAATCTGAGGTTAAAATTTAGGACTGGAAAATCCAAACTATTAATCTATGCTGTCTATGATACAGTTGGAAGACAGTAAGAACTTCACAAAATCCATCTTCCCATTTCAAGGAAGGTGAAGTATTCTTGGGAAGTATATCTTTTTCTCATTTTTGTCATTAGAAAGAATGAAGACAACTGTGTCAGAATGCATGATAAACTTCATACAACAGAGACAGTGAGAGGTGAATATCACCTTGATTACCAAAATTGTGTTGCAACACTACTGCTCTTGAATTATGGCTATCGGTATGTGGGATAGATTTTTTTTCTTACTCTTGTGTCATAAAACCCACAGACATACAGAAGACATACAGAAGACAGTCCTTAGCTGTTGACATGTATAGAGAGAAAAATACTACTGCTAAAGAACCTGGACATTTAAGGACCATGCTTTTTTGAGCAACTTGCTAAAGGATTAGCAAGAGGAAAAGCATGTTTTGAACTAACTCTTAACAACACAAGGATGAATCCAATGTTCAGTGTGCTAATAGCTGTAAAGTATCCAAATTCAGTTCCTTTGTGGAAAGGATAAGTTTTCCCCATCAAATTACACTGTAGTAATAACAAATTTTAAATTCAATATGTTAAAGACTGAACAAGAGTATACTAAAGAACAAAATAGGCTGAGTCAAATGGAAAAACAAACTAACTGAACAACAACAGTTTCCTTCTTGCAGAAGGAAAAAAAAAGACAATTCAAAATAATAAGCAATGCATATGAAATGAAGTGGACAGAGAATAAACATTTTGACTTAAATATTAAGGCATGTGAGACAAGCCATACAGTAAAAATGCTTTGGGATAAAATTTTCTTTGACCGCACTAGAAGTAGCATCTATACAAGGAGCTGAATCACATCCCTTAAATCCTATCAAATTATATCAAATTATATCATATCCCTTAAAGCTGAAAATTAATCTTTATGAAGATAAGTCTCAAAAACTTTCTCAATTATTTCAATAGTGGCATATTTAAAACAAAAATAATAAAATAAACACATTGCCTGAATCAGAGATTGTTTACATAATACTTCTAAAAGAAGACAGATTTAAAATGGCTCAACATTTAAATGTAGTGTCTATCATCCTAAGTACTCTTCCACAGAAGAACGGAAGGCCCTAATATTAATGTTACTTTTTAAAAAAGGTCTTCGCTAATCTAAGGAACCATAGAGCAGAAGAAATGCAGCAGGTAATAGAATCAGAGATAAAATACAATACACAGGAATTAGAGCACAAACCCAAACCTGAAATCAACTTTCAGATACAATGTTTAAAATCATAGCAGGAATATTAATACAGGTTTTTGTTTATAAGTATAGTCTATTTGGAAAAGAATAAAACTTTTGCAAGTAATTGGTGCCTCAGACACCTTTTAAGAAGTTGTCAAGCGAAGGAACAAAAATGATCCATTCAATGTTCTTGTATTACTTATCTAGAAACATTTCCAGTTTTCTAGGACCTTAAGCACGGTGTATCAGAGCCACATAAAAGCTGAGGGTAGAAGGAACCTTTGGAGATCAACTTGTACAACTGCCCTGATCAAACAGGGTCAGCTACTGTAGGATCCCAAGGTGCATGACCAGATGGCATGGTCAGAAGTGCACTTATTACTGGGGAAAGATCAGAGTACCAAGAGTTTTTGTGTGTTCTCTTCCCTTACTGCTGCCTACAGAGGATAAGCTTTAGGAGTTCAGGTTGTCTAAAAGCTGTGATGTAGTTCAAAATGGTCTAGAATACCACAAGGTATGTTGAAGACAATATGTAAGGGCAGATACAGCCATACCATAGGTAGATCTGTGGGAAAAAAACCAAACCAAACCAAACCAAACCAACAAAATCAGTAAAGACTAGTTGTCTTGTTACCAAGTAAATTAAATTGGCAGTCACAGAAAAGGGTCTTTTAAAAAGTAAAATATATTTGAAATGTAAAAATAAAAGATGAATGAATTGACGCTTTTATACTGGAGATAAAGTACAGTGAAGTTGTCCAAAAAGCAGTATGCATTTGTTAGCATGTTTATAAAGTTTATGGAAAAGGCAGGGGAAAAAAACCAAGGTAACAATATTTACTGATGCAATTAGAGTAATGAAAACTAAAATGATAGTAAAGATTTTTGGAAGAAGCTCAGAAGTTTGAAAGACTGAATGATGAGTGCAATTCAGTATTTTATACACAAAGCAGATATGAAGAGGAGAAGCAACTGTAGTCACATATAGATAGTGATATGTTGTTAATTAATTTTCACGGTTTGAGAAGAGGGTCTTAGAGTCATCCTACATGATCTTCTGAACAGAGTAGGGCAGAGGCCATAAACCCAAGAATGTCTGTACTGGCTCTGGCAGGAACAGATTTCATTTTCTTCATAGCAGCCCATATGGTGCTGCATTTTAGATTTGTGATGAAAAAACATTGTTTTGACTGTGGCTGAACAGTTCTTGCAGATAATTGAGGGCGGGGGGGGAGGGGGGGGGGGGTTTAGTTTTATTTCTGTTTGAACTTCTTCCACTCAGGCACCCCAGGGAATAGACTGGGGGAGTGATCAAGAATTTGGAAAAGGACAAACCCACAACAGCTGACTCCAACTGACCAAAAGCATATTCCGTAACATATGACGTACTCAGCAATGAGCAGTTTTCCTCAGTTCAGGAAAAAGTGAAGGAGAGGGGCAATTTCAGGTTATGTAATTTATCTTCTCAAGAAGTCACTGCATGTGATGAGATCTTGCTTCCCATGAACTGGCTGTACATCTCCATGCCACCAGAACATACAGAATGAATTCTTCATTTTGCTTTGCTTGAAACTTTGCTTTATTTTTTAAGCTGTCTTTACCTTGATCTGCAAGCGTTTCTCTTTTTTTTCTTTTTTATTGTCTCCTGTAGCCCACTAAGAGGGAGTAAACAGGTGACTGAGTGGGGTGTTAGTTGTCAGGTGGGATCAATACACCACAGTATTACAAATTATTTTAAAGAGTTAAAAAGACATAGGTTTTCTACTCCATAGTTCCATGTTGGATTTGTGTCTTGAAAATCAAATAAATGCTGGTCTTTCCCCCACTAAATTCTTAGAAGATACCCTAAACTGAAAAAAAGTTACAGAAGAGGGAAAGAAGAATAAGTTAATGCATCAGATGTCTGCTTCTGAGAATATAAATAAGCAGCTAGAAGAAGTGATAGATTTGGGGAAATGCATTAGAAAGATGATAGAATTGTGAATGATGTATTTATAAATAAAGAAAGAATAGCAATTCACAACATCATTGCTTAGAAAGACTGCATTAAGCTTAATTTGACAGACTGAAAGCAAATCAAAATAGTGTTTTTTTCCACTCCAATTGTAATTAAATTAGTTAAAACATAACAAAAAGATGCAAATGACAAAAACATGAATTAACTTAAAATGCATGAGATAGTGTGGAGTTTTAATTATTATAAATAGAGAAATGGCTATCAAATTTTATGATCTAGATGTTCATATAGGAATCAGACCTTCAGAAGTTGAGATGGTGCATTAGATATAGATTACTCATTATAAAGTTTATCTGAATATTTGTTATTAGATACTGTTAGGCATAGGGCATGGGATTAGATGTAGTAAACAGATCTTTAACCTGTGCCATCATATCAAATGTCATAAATTTAGGTTCCTCATAAATCTGGACACAGTATTTGTAGTCAATAGGAAGAGTACTTGCATAAAGTAAATTTAGTCAATAGGAAGAATCAACCATCTCTGGACAGTTACTTTTCTAAGTTTCTCTGTTAGAGGAATTTTAGGGAAACGTCCACTCTTGTATTGATACTTCTCAATGATTTCCATTAAAAAGACTTTATGTTTGTGATAAAGTGTACATGAAGAATTCCAAAATATTCCATATATTGAGAAGACTGGAATACACAATGCTGAAGGTACACATGATTCTTTAGCGTTATTTTAGAATCCCTTTTTCTAACACAATAGTGCCATGCACGGATAAACACATCCTCCACACTTGTACAAAATAAAATAATGTTTATAGAATTCTGACTGGAGATCTGTAGCACATAACTCAAATTCTGTCTTCAAAAATGTGACATATGTTTGTCTTACTAATTTCCAAGCAATCTTGATTTAATGGTCCTTTTTTAAGAATCACACCAGCTCACATAGAAAAAATATGCCAACCAACCAATCACCCAAAAACCAAACCTCAAAAACCCCTCCCATATAATTTTCTTCTAAAGCTCACACATTTCATTAACAGGTCATATCAAGGTGTTGTACTTGTCCTGCTAAGATCTCACTACACGCTACATTGGGCTGCTGCTGTTTCAGATATCGAAAAGCCTTGGTTTAACACTCTCTGCCAAGAAATGCCATGAATGTCAGAGTGCTTTAAATCAAAACCGAAAACTGACTTGTTTTTCACTTTGCTTCCCATCATTAGCTTGGCACTGCAAGCTGTGTTATTAATTATTGTACATCTCTTCTAAAGCACCTTGAGATGTCTTGCTGCGATAAGTTACTATGTCCTGTAAATGGAAGTTATTCACATCCAGGTAAAAATTAGTCTAAAGTACAGTGAAACAAAGTCTTTCAAAAGCATCATCACCTATGAAAAATCAATATAAATTAATACTATAAGGCCGATTTTAGAATCTGTATTTATAGTTTACAGCTCAGAGAAGTATTTGTACCTGTGCATTATGTCTTCAAAATAATTGTATAATAACAGTGAAACACATGAATCTTGCACACCTTTATTCAGGTACAACCAACTATATAAAAAGAAGGACAGAGGGGATACAGATATAAGATTTCTGTTAGCATTTCTATGATGGATTTTCGAGATACAGGACTTGCACCATATGTTACTGCTAATGAAGAGGAACTAATGAGGAAAGCAGATAGTTCATCCTAAGAGGTAAGATAAAAAAGCTGGATAGTTTCTTGAAGTAAGAAATGTCTTTGACCCTGTTGAGCTATTTTAACTTTGGTTGAACATTATAGGGCTTTAAAGAACATGAGAGATATTGACATCTCATTTGAAAATGGGATTAGTTGTAGTTTTGCAATCCCAGGATTACCTTTAGCTTTAAAGTTAACCTCATCTCTAATGACACGCTTCCAAAAATATGCTTGGCCTAATTTTATTTCAGACTATTTGTTAATAAGAATAGTTTTCTACAGCAGGAAAAGTTTAAAGACTATAAAAGAGGTATCAAAAATATGAATTCATAGGGAAAAATGTAATGAATGGAGGATCCTTGGAACTAGGGTTAACTTCACTGGTGAGTCCAAGGCTTCTTCAGCTATACTTCCTCTGACATTTCCTCTCAGTTATTTCTCCTTCTGGCTAGGTATGTAGTAATCATCTCACTCGTGCATCATTACTTTTTCCTTTAGATGCCAGATATTTAATACGTAAAAACAATTGTCAAGAAAGAAAAACGATCTTTTAAAAACTCAGAAGAAACAACTGACACAGCTGGATGTTAAAATTATGTCTCCAGTGAGTAAATTCAGTTACGCTTCTGCTCACTTCAGTTTTATAAAAACACTTTCAGAGATCCTTTAATAAAGGCAGCAAAGATGATTATCTTTAGAAGCTCTCTAAGGTTAAAATGTAAGCAACTCTGAGATTTCTTACCATTGTCAGAAGCTTAGTAAATCAGCCATTAGTAAAAATATTTTTTTACCTCACACAGAAACTAAAAAAAAACGAGATTGGAAAAATAAAAAAAAAAATCTTGTTCTTATATGTTTCAGAATTCTTGTCCTATGTTTGGCATGAATGACAACTTATTTCAGGTATCCTGTGGCACCCTCTCTGCTCGTTTCTTCTTGTAGCATGGCATATTAAAAGCTGTTTCACTACGGAAATGGAAGACACAGACTGCTTGGTATCCACAGGAAATTGTCACGGACCACTGAGACATTCACAGGATCAGCATTGCAACAAAATGGACAAATTTCACAGTTTAAGTCTGGATATTGCTAGGCAGCAACGGACGAGCATAGCAACAAGTGATTACAAAATCCCAGCTGCTACTGAAAGATTTAGTATTTGGCGTCAGATCTAGCCTCAGACCAAGCTTGGTGGTTAATGAATGTTTTGCCCTTAAGTAAGGGATGAACATACAAGAAAAGAAAGAACTCATTGTGGTGAAGGTGTCAGCCATGACAACATTAATCGATCTTCGCCCATTCACAGTCGAAATAGTAACAATTATGAGGTTCCTGGCAAATAGAAAGGAATATTTTACTTATTTCTCGCCATCTGTTTTTTCATTCCTTAACAGTATATCTTCTGAAGTCAAGAATATCCTGTCTAACATCAAGAACACAGATTTGGACTTAATGCCTAATGATACAATAGGATGGACTGGGTATTGATGGATTCAGCAGTGTTTCCCTGTCTCTTGATGTTTCCAGGTTCAAGACTAACCTGCACTTCATTTTGTCATTGCATCCTTTATAATGTTTACAAAAATTATGTGTTAAACACAGGCTGGAGACTTCAACAATGAAAGAGATATAAAGTATGACTATGTAATTCGGTACAATTTGAGTATGCATTGCATTTTCTCTTTTGTAATAGAGAAGATTTGACTAACTTTCCCTCCAACCTTTTCTCATCACTGTGTATTATACCATTAGAATTAAGGAATCTCATTTACCCATGAGCTTGATGGGTGAGCCTGTATAAGTTTGTAAAAACTTATGATGTTTGATTTCAAAAGCAAATAATGAGCCTGAATGTCTTTCACACAGCTTCTGGTAAGTAGACATTTTTAAATTTCTATTTTAAATTGAACCTGAAGAGTTTAAATAGCTGTCTGACTACTAGCATAACTGAATATGTTTCTAACCAGACAGTTCCAAATAAATTATACTATTGACTAGAGTAAAAATACATATCTTAACATTTAAATTTATGGCCCTATTCTGCTCTCATTCACATATAATATCAATTTTATCACAAGTGTTTCATTAGAGTGCAGATAGATCTAGTACTGAATAAATTATTTTTCTTGCAATTAAATCTACATCCCCTAACATTTTAAAGTTAACCTGGACCTTATACTGATGGTCAATATGTTTCAAAGAGGATTTTATTTTCCTTTTTTATCTGCAAATCCTCGGTGGCTTAAAATTGCTGTCAAAATTGTACACCTTTTTAAATGAAACTTTCAGTCCTTCCCCATAATTTCTTGTATATCAGTGCAGCAGTGCAGGCCTGAGTAGCTTTGCATGCATCAATTTGAACTAGTTAAAAAGTAATTTTTTCTATAAAAACAAAACGTGAGATAACTTAATATTTGCCTCCTTAGAGATGCCATGAAGGCACACTTACATGTTCCACAGTGTCAAGCCAAAACACTCCTGCACTACTACAGTCAATGGTCAACTTGTCTCGTGTTGTGTAACTAATCATGCTTGAATTATTATTTGCTACTCTTCCAAAATTTAGGTGTCACTACATGTCTATGTGTGAAAAAAGAATGAACAATTCAGGCTATAATTCATAGTGAATTGTATCTAGCACATGTCAGTAATGATCTATAGCTGCAAAACTAATGGACTTGGTTTTCATTTTAACAGTTTCTTTTAAATTACTTGTCTGAATTCTTGCTCTCATTAAACTAGTCTAGAATTTGTACAACAAAAACAAACTGCTAAGATATGAAATATATTTCTTGAACTTTTTTCCTTGATAAATGTGCTTAGAAATGTTCAATTAAATTTAAAAACATCCTTTAAAAAGTCTTTAAACTCAAACTCCTTTATAAAAATCTTTTACTAAATTTATTCTCCCTCCATGTTGAGTTTTTACATTTTTCCCTTTTCAAATGTGATTTTATCTTATTTAGATATTTAGATTTATCTTATTAGAAATTCAACAGCATTTCTAAAGAAGCTTGAAAATACTAAGATGCATAGTCTGTCAGATTCACAGTAATTTAATTAATTGTTTCCATACAGTATTTTAGAGAATATGCAATTATTGCAATATTTTTTCTGACCTTCTCTATGTCAAACAAGTGCACTCACACTGTTACTCTCTGCTGAACCCCAATAACTAATTATGACAAAATCACCTCTGCCCCCTCTGACAATAATTAGCTGTCCAATTTTTTGCTTTGTTCAATTTCAGAAGCAGAAATCAATTCTTGTCATGCTTTAGAATAATAAAGAGGCTGTGAGAATATAACATTTTCTTCCAAGAGGCTCATAAAAAAAGACAGCATAGTTTAGTTTCTCACTGATAAACTGTGCCCATTCAGTACCTGCTCAGAAGACTACATTCTTCACAGTAGTAACATCATGTTATGGCACCTTCTGTGTATTTTCTTGAACCTTATAGATGAAACTTCTAGTAAGATGCATTATATAGTATTGTACCACATGACTGCAGCGGTATCTCATTCAATTATTTGTATACCATGACCCCAGTATTTTTTTTCTATGCACTAGCCAGCCAGAATACTCTTCTTTGTATGGGTAAGCATGACCTGTGTTCCTATCTTCTAGACAGACTTGTACTTGTCGGATGGAAATCATGGTTTGTTTTAGTGAACTCAGCTTAAGCAGTGACCCAGTTCATTCTGTGTGACTGCCCTGTATGGTTCATTGTTTTACGCTCCGTCAATCTTCGTTCTATCTGCATATTTTGTCAGCAATGATTTTATATTTGCTGCTATGCCACTGGTAGAAATATTGTCAGATCCATTATTGTTCACTTCCGAAATCCAGGAAAAATGTCCCCATTCAATGCTTAGTTGTCACAGATGACTTCAGGGGATATATCAGGCAGGCATTACTATGCTTTAAATAGGACTTTTATTATCATGGTCCTTTTCTGTGCTAAGTTAATGGCTAAAAATGAGCCTACTCTTTTTAACAAAAGATGAAGTCAAGTAAGAAAAACCTGCCAATGATGCTCTTTACAAAGAGTAAACTATCAAATCAAGTACCTAATGAAATTGTTGAAGGATATGTAAGACATACACCGGGAAGGAATCCGTTATCCCATACACAATAAAGGAAACAATTGGTATTTTATTGCAAGGCTTCTTCAGTGTATGTTGAAGTTGTGTAAAAAACGGTTTTTGGTATTTTCTCGCATCTGTGCTTACACAACTAGGAATGAAATATTCCTACTTACCACACCATCTAAAATTCTACAAACCATGAACTATTAAAGGTGATATTGATTTTACTAAAAACAATTAAAGGAAGAAACCCACACGACTATTGTCTTTAGACTTAGTACTGCATCTTTATTCTAAGAAAGCAAAGTAAGTAATGCTTTGTTTTTTCTAATTTCTTTTATGTCACTGCTGTTTTCTCTGTAAAATTACAGAGCTTTCTCAAAATACCCAAGAGAGGAATTTAGTGTTTGGTTGGGTTCTTTCCTATAAATTTAGGAAAATAATTTATATATTTCAAGAAATTTATATTATTCTCTGGTAATAAGTAGGTTCTGAAAAACTTAATCTCTTCAAAAGCTGCATATATTTCCATTAATTGCGATAAATTAATGGAGACTGCTTCCAGATTGGGATTAAATGCTTGAATTTGAAACTGGAAATTTTTGTGTTGGGGGCTAGGATTCTTTACTTTTGTTCCTTTTTACTTGTATTTTTTTTTCCCCATGAGTTGCTAGGAAACACTAACAACTGGGTACTTAATAAAAACAAAAGAAGCGGCCAAACTCAGGGGAGGAGGGCATCTGGTTGCACTTTTCTTATCTGGGAGTTTCTCTCTCAGGGGCAGGGATAGCATGAGGATTGGGCAGGTAAAAGACGGGGGCTGAGGCAGCTGCTCCCCCTCTCAGCTCCGGAGGGAGGTCGGAGCTGCTGCCTGGGGAAGTGAATTCGCTGCCGCCGCCAGAGCCCAGCCCGGAGCTGCTTCTTCTGCCGTGGGGTGAGCCTCTGCTCGTGAGAGCAGCCACTGAACTGGGACCCCATTAACACCCACCTCACTAAGAAAGGGACCTATCACCCTCTGCTCGTGTGCCGGGATCCTGAGCTCTTCTCTCCCCGCCCTGCTCAAAGCCAGGCCGTAGCTGCCCTGCCCACGCAGCCCCTTTGGCACCGCTCAGAACTTTCGCTGCACTGTAGCCCCGTACCTGCTGCCTGATTAGACATCCTGCCATCCCAGCTTGATGTTTCCAAGGGTCCTGCGGGGGCACAGGATTGACTGCGCCACGGCTGGGTGAAGCAAAGCCGCACTTCCATCGCCCCCCAGGTCGGACAGGCAGGCGCTGCTGGCCACACGCTCCCCGGGCCCGTGCCACAGCGCAGGAGGGGGTCACGGCGTTCCTGCTGCTGTCTGCTCTTAATGCCAGAGCTGGTGTTCTTCGTTTGCCTTGTTATACACACTAGTAAAGAACTATCATTCCTATGCTCATGTCTTTGCCTGAGAGACCCTTAATTTCAAAATTATAATAATTCAGAGGGAAGGGGTTTACATTTTCCATTCCATGAGAGGCTCCTGCCTTCCTTGGCAGATACCTGTCTTTCAAACCAAGAGACTGTGGCAGACCACTGTGGCAAAATTTAGAAGGTAGTCTCCCTTTTCATCTTAAAAGGTACAGTAATATGTTTATGCTAATACAATCATAGTTATATCTACTCTGTGTTGCATTAAGAGTATAGAAATTTGGCAAAAAATGCATCCTATTGTGTTCCAGAAGATCCTCAGAGATCAGAATGGTGGGTGCGGCTGGACAGAATTTCTGATTATAAGTCTGGTTGCATTCAATACAGACTTTAACAGCCAAAAAATTTATGAATAATGCCATTTATCAAAGCAATAGAAATACAATTTCAAAATTGTTGTTGATAAATATACTTGGAGCATTAGCACTAAATATTTAAGGAAGAAAAACAGAACAATCAAGTGGTAGTTCGTTAATCTTAACTTTACTAGCCTAATTTTGCCATCATTTAAGCCTGATTTCATCAAGGAATTCTCCCACACAGAAGAAGACACAAATGTTATGAAAGAGCCATCCCTGCTTAGGAGAGGACAGGGTCAAGCCCAACAATTTGCTTGCAAGGTGAGGTTGCATACTTATCCTCTGCCATGGCAGTTTCCAAATGACAAATTTATACTTTTGGGAGAAGTGGAATAGTCAAATTTTGCTGCCATCATAAACCCTTAGGGGCAGCCACTTCATACATAAAGGAGAGATATTGAAAGTTCTGCTTACAAAGGCTCTTAGGTATTGCACAGTGGTGGAACAGAACTGTGATGTCAGTAGAACTTCCTCTTCCTGAAGAAGCAAGAAGTGTCATATAGCCTCTACCTGGTAACCTCTCAGTCCCATCAGCAAACTGTCATATGTGGAGAATAAATGCTCATTTCAAAATACTTGACATATTAGTGATATTCAGACAGGATTGGTAGATCTGTGCTCATTTGAATATGCAGATATCAACCTGATGTTTCTAAAATGCTGTCAAACATCTGCATTTAGACATCTGAAGCCCACTCTTAATGCCAATAAATGGTCAACAGAGGACATTGTTCTTGATTAAATATATTTTACATTTGGAGGTCAGACCAGTTGTAATAAACAGAAGCCTTCAGTATTTAAAGTGTCAGACTTACGCGCCAGCTCTGTCTCCAGAAGGAAGCAGTTCCCTGCCAGTTCATATGTATGCATTGCAGCTCTGGTGGATGTCTGAAAGCATTACGTGTAGCTTGGAGACCATTAGACCCAACATTGAAGTAAGTGACTGCATCCTATTCTGAGAGAGATGATTAGTTCTCCAAATGCCACTGTCAGTGTTGACCAAAAGCTCATTAGGTTTGCCTAAATACATGCACCTCATGTTGTCTGAGAGACCGTGTGGCATCTGAAACATGCACAGAGAACTGGTGGAATCACTACAGAACTTTTGGGAGATCTGCACTTTTCCAGAAGCCAGACAAGCAACTGAGCAGATCTCCAGATGTCCATTGCCTATACAGGCCATCACACGTACTCTATAGACAGTCACCCACATTCAAATAAGGCTAACATTTATGTTTCTTCAATCAAAACTGAAACTCTAACCTGTGAGCTTGTATGAATTTCTCACTCATAGGTATGTGAGATTATGGGACTCCCTTTGATGGAGTCTGGCTTTTTTCCAGTTTCAGAGTTGAGAGGGTTTTCCATAGGTATTGTATAGTTCCTGCCAAATCCATGAATCAGCCATGCTAAATCATGCTAAATGTGGGCAAATGAATTAAACTTCTTTTCACACATACTAATCAAGAATAATGCACATCTTCCCAATTAAATTGAATCATCTTAAAATAATCAGAAAACACTACATAATCTTTAAATTATCTTGTCCTATTTTTGTATGCATGTGTATACTTATACTGTTTTTTTTTAAAATTCATTTTACTATTCAAATCACAGTTCTAACTTATCTTCTACATATGCAGAAGGAAAGTATTCAATTCTTCCTCCTGAAGGTGCATGTTAGTTACTTCCCCTACACTTATTTGAGCTGCAGTTCTCTAGGAAAACATCTAAGAGACATTTTTTGTTCACAGTGAAGTATTTGTCTTTCTTGTTAGTAGTATTATCATCTTCATTGTCATTAGGTACTTTTTATGCCTCATTGATCAGTTTTAATTGAAAAAATGCTTACTAACAAGGACCAGTTCCCAACCCAAAATGTTTATTTCTTCTTGTTAACACTCATGTTTTTATTGAATTCGGTGCATACTAAAAGTTCGCATAAAATCATCTGATTGGTGTTAATAACTTCCACATATTTTGAACAAAAATAACTGTATTGTAGCTGTGCTTTTTTACAAATGCAAATGCTTATTTTATTGTAATTTTAATAGATCTCTAAATTATGACAGCTAGAACTGTTGTCTAGGTCAATAAACTAGGGGAAAAATCATCTTCTGAAATAAGTTGAAACAATTCCCATTTTCCAGCCATTAAAACAAATTTTCATAAGCATTTCCTATTCTAAATTTGTTAAAAAATAGCAGAACAGCACTACATGGTTACAATAGTTTGTGCAAACAATGTTTGCATCTTTATGTAGTTTGCTCTCATATCTAGTAAAAGATTTATAAATCTTCATGGAAACATGCGTGGAATATTAAAGGTAATTTTATACTATTTAAAAAAAATAGTAAAATCTTCAGAAACCTCACTGTTTCTCATAATTCATTATTTTTCCTTAGAAAGGAACCAAGGTTCCTATTACCTGTGCTCTCCCTTACCCTGATATTCATCTGTGTCTTAGCTTTTGCCTGAAGAATCTTATGATGTTCAAAATTATGGTACAGAACTAAAATTACTATTGAAGAAAAAGTGATTTCTGTGTTCTGTGTTGAAAATGAAATTTATTAGAAATGTGGATAGTATTTTAATGAGAAATGCCTTACTGCTAGTTTTGATT
Source organism: Donacobius atricapilla (assembly GCA_013397315.1). Taxonomy (NCBI): domain Eukaryota; kingdom Metazoa; phylum Chordata; class Aves; order Passeriformes; family Mimidae; genus Donacobius; species Donacobius atricapilla. The sequence goes on along the minus strand of WBMY01002813.1, from coordinate 195,342 downwards.
CTGCAGAGTAGTCAAGGAAAATGAGATAGATTTTTGTGAGTGTACTGCCATTAGTAGATTTTCACTTGTTACTCCCTGTTATTAACATATTGTTGTTTGCCTGTCTTCACTGTGTTCCTTCAAAAGAAAAAACTTGAAACAGACATTTCCCCTTTGATTAGGATTAGGTAAGAATGAGCTTTACCCTGAAAAACTATTCAGTGTGGACTGGGTTAAAAACTTCTCAGCTGAGGAAAGTATTCTGTTTGGTGGATATGATTGGATATAATCAATACTTCTGAAGGGTCTGCAATTCTATTCTCTGTAAAAAGCAAATTACATTTCAAAGGTGACTCCATAGCTTCTAATAATCCTTTTTTAAACTAAAGACCACAATAAAAGATATGGCATATAAAGACTATAAGTTCAAAAAACAGAGTTGCAGGCAGTGACCCTGAAAGTCTGTATAAAACATTAAAAATATTTCCACCATCTCTATTTCAACAACAATCTTTGCTTTTCCTTTCAAAAATTTTGCAGATTCTGTTTTTCACTCTGCTCACCTTTTATGCAACAATATATTTGATTTTTAATGCATTTCATTTCAGTTGTCTTTTGTTACTTATGCACTGAAGAGCTTTATGCTTATTTCTGATGCACTCTGAATCCACATTTAACACTTCATTTTGAATGAATATACTTTCAAATTTCGTTCTTCTAATATATGACCATAGTTCTTACTTTGCACCCACTGCTCATGAAAAGAGTGTTAATGACGCCATTTAAATAATATAGACATGTAAACAGAAGCATATATGTTAGAAAACCTCTTCATACTATATTTATGTATTATATGTACTTCATACTATATTTATGCATTGTATTATGTGTACTTCCTATATGAATTTTTCAGTCACTAGGCTGTTGTGTAAAAGAATGATCAGTACCACTCATCTAGTTGAAATTTAAGCAAAAAACCCCAAGCTTTCTTTAGTTTAGTAAGGAAATTACAGTGAGCTCCAAAAGGATAACTTAAGCAGGACAAAGTGTTAATGGCAAATTATTTCCCTAACTACTAAACTCTCAGAATTTCTTGAAATAGTTAGCCTTTGCCATGAACTGTGTGTAGCAACTACATTTCCAGGTGAAGATAACTGGGGGAAAGTAAAATGAGTCTTGAACCATGGCCTGTGGCCTAAAGCTGACTTTGATGTATGCTAGAGTAGTGGGCAGAAAATGGGGCTTGTGTTTTTCAGTATGAAACATGATAAAAAGGACTCTGACCACACTATGTTCCCCTAGGTGTTCATCTAAAACTGTTTCTTTCTATAACACTGTATTATGCCAAACTTTTCTTGAATGTCCTTCTAATCTATTAACCATACTCAGTTCTTTATTAAATTTTAGGGTGCCAGCAGGTCAAGAACTTATTTCTTATTATAATAAAATAAATGTAGAAGAATTTCAAACATCTTGTTATTTCTGAATGTGTTGTAGCATGGTGGTCCATCAGATACGGTGGTGTTGCTGCTTGCAAAGACCACTGGTCACTAGGCCTCATCTAAGCCTATAAACTTGTCTTAATTTCTGTTTGCACCAAAACAGGCTGTTAATATCAGTCAGGTGGTACAAGGTCTACTGATTAAACATCAGCCCTATCTTCAATGTTTAATCCTGGTACTTACTGAAACTTATTTGTATTTGTTCTATTGAAATTTGTGATCTAATGCTTATTCATGCCACACAAACCATGCAATTTAGGGCCAAAATCCAGCGGTCTAGAGTAAGAAAATAATTATCATCGTATGGAATTGCTGACTAACAGAAAAGGAGCAAAAATAGCAGAAAAGGAAAATGACACAATGAATGACACTGACCTTTTCTCAGCAGGAGCTCAGCAGGCAGGATATTCATAGATCAATCACCTACCAGTCCCCTCAAAACTTTGAAATATATGGGAACTTTCTCTGAATAATGATTGGTGATTAATTTACTCCCCTTACTTATGTGTTATGCATGTTATGGTGCTCACGTAGTGATGCACTTTAGTCAAAGAAACAGAGTCAAAGGGAAAAAGGAAAAAAAGGAAAAAAAACACAATGCAATTATATCTATAAGGTCTTAAATACCTCATATTTCTACAATGGAAACTGAGTGAAAAAGTATTCATTAGAATTGTAGTCAGTGCTTTTCAGCATCGCACATAACCTTGAAAAATGAATATAATCCTATGAAAAGTGAAAATAATTCTAATCAAAGTGTCAGTGTGATCTCCTACAGCAGGTATTACTTTTATAACAGCTGTGCTCATTCTTTATGAGCCGGGTGCTCTAGAATAATCACTTTCTACTACACTTCAATATCAAGCTACATAGGGAATAATTTCAAAGCGTATTCTAATGAAGTCAGTGAAGCATTGTTGTGAACTGAACTTTATTAAAAACAAAAATTAAATTTGAACTGTTAGAAAACATTTTTATAGGAATCCTATTTAAAAATGTTGACTTTCAGGCATCTAAATCATAGAAATTGAGAAATTTAGAAATTTAGTCAGCATTTTTATCATTGACTTTTGATGAATAATTTAAATTCCTCAAAATTTCCAGAGTGCTTTCCTATAAACATCTTAGAAATAGATTTTTTTTTTTCTTTTGCATAGCATATGGTACTACTCAAATGTCTTTAATATAGCATTAGTGTTACCTTACATACCTTCTTTCATACTGGGAACCTTCCATGTGTTTTAGGAGTATTTTTCCTGAGATGGGGAAACTTGAGTGGAACACTGAGACCCACCAGGAGCATGAGAACAGCTGACAAGGCATGGGGAGGGTGAGGAGTAATGACATCACCCTGTTACTCCCACAAAGGGCAGCCCCAGGGAGCACTGTGACCAGGAGTACAGTGGATGGCACAAAGGTGTGCCCAGGGTGCAGACCTCCTGCAGCAGGTGGCTGAGCTGCAGGAGGTGGTGGGACGGCTGTGTAGCGTCAAACAGGCTGAAAGGGATTGGATAGCTGGTTCCCAGTGCAGTCTGCAGTGACCCCACAGCCTACAACCAAACAACCTGAACCTACCCCACTGGCACACACAGAAGGGAGGAGGGGCACAAATGCAGAAGAATGGAAGCTTGCAATGGAAAGAACCTGCCAGAAAAAGAATTCTCCCAAAGCCTGAGGTGCCCTTGTAGAACTGCTTCTTTGACCTGCAGGCTGATGAGGAAAGACTCATCACATCAGGAGAGACAGTGGAGCTGAGGAAGGTAGCCCCATCTTCTCCTCATATAACAGCAGAGAAAACTAAGAAAAGGCAAAGAGTAGTAATGGTAGGTGATTTGCTTCTGAGAGGTATGGAGGCAATTGCTGAGCTGATGTGCTTTCTGGGGAGAGGTTCTGCTTGCCAGAGGTTCATATTGGGGATGTCAACAAAAGACTATAAAGCTTTGTGCTGTTCACTGACTGTGATCTGCTTCTGTGTTTCACAGAGGCACCAGTGAGACAGCCAGGAGCTGGCTGAGGAGTACCAAGAAGGATTACAGAGTTCTGGGGGGAGTGGGAAGGGGCTCCGGAGTGCAGGTAGTTCTTTGTTAGCCCTTCCAGTCAGAGAAAAGGGGTCTCAAAGGCTCGTGAAATCTGAAATCATCAAATGGTTACAGGGCTGATGCTACAGCCAGGGATTCAGCCACTTAGATCATGGGATTGACTTTGAGAGAGCTGTTCTGCTGGGGTTTAAGTGTAAGAGCATATTCAGTCATAGGCTTGATAAACTGAAGAGGAATTTAAAATAAAGTTCTCAGAGAACATGAACCTCAGTCTATCCCACTCCTACCAATTTGATGACAGGACAAGCAAGTGATGCCCAGTGCCTGGAGAGGCATCTCTAGGGATTTATCATGATTCCCCACATGGAGTGCTGGAGCCAGCTCTGGAGCTTCAAACATAAGGAGAACATGGACCTCTTCAAGCCAGTCCAGAGGAGGGGAATGTAGTTGATCAAAGGGCTGGAGGAACTCTTCTATGAAGGCAGGCAGAGGAAGAATGGCTATTCAGCCTGGAGAAGACAAGGCTCTCTGGAGGAGACCTTTTAGCAGTTTTCCAATACCTAAAGAGACCCTACAGAAAAACTGCAAATGGACTTCTTGTAAGCACATGAGGGTAATCTCTTTAAACTGAAAGAGGGCAGTTTTAGATTAGATATTAGAAAGAATTATTTTACTATGAGGGTGGTGACACTGGAACAGGTTTTCCAGAGAAGTGGTAGATGCCTCAGGCCTTTAAGCGTTCAAGGTCAGATTGGACAAGACTTTGAGCAACCTGGTCTAATGAGTGGCATAGCTGTCTACATAGTTGGAACTACATGATCTTTAAGATCGCTTCCCAAATCATTCTATGATTCTATGATTAAATGAAATGGTAATCTCACACAATGTGTGAATACAAGTATGCCTAAATATAGGCAAAACATATTTACAAACCGTAGCCTTTCTTTTCTTGTCCAAAATGACTTGCCTTGATAATCAAAGTAAATATTCTTCTCTTAATTAATCTATCTCCCAGACATATAAGGTCAGATCTTCATCTTTTATAATACTATTTATAGATTTGGCTTAATGTTTTTTGAAGTTCTGCTTTCTGAAGCTCTGTGCATTGCCTACTGAGTTTCTTTGTAGTCTCTGCTACACACATATGTTATTAGGAGTTTGATACACAGATACCTATGCAGCCTTGGTCAGGATATATATGTGGAACATACCTAAACACAAAAAAAAAACCCCAAAGTAACTTTTTATATGTTATTTCTGCTTTTCAACTGAAGGATATAGTCCTCTGTAAAACAAACTTCAAAAAAGTGCTAACACCCATATGTCTTAAGACTTCAGATACTGAATTGATTAAATATTATCCCTGCCACCCCTCTCATTAAGCAATCTAGATGCAGCTGAGGGCATCAAAGATGAGAATCCATCTGCAAGGTTCTCCTAGATTAACTGCTGGAAAAAATATTTTGAATATTTGACTCAACTTTCAAAATGTGAAAGAGAGAATAACATCAATGTGATCTAGGAGTGGTCAGAGGGAAATAAATTCAAAAATAATTGAGCATGCATTCTTCAGGCTTCAACAGTCCTTGTTGTAGTCTCCTAAGATGTCAGATTAAAGTCTAAAATTGATCTTCCCTGTTAATATCTGCTATTTTACTATGGTAACCATCTATGAAGATGCTTTCTTCATGACAAGTAGGTCAGAACTGATCAGTATGAAAAGATATAACACCCCACTGAAAAAAAAAATCAATATATTATGGAACACATACTGTTTGTCTACCTTAATAAGGAAAATATTCCATGTCATCATGTGATGACATTTCAACAAATTTAGGCACATATTTAATTGCTATTATATTGAGTGAATCTGTGGAGGAAAGGAGCACATTTTCTAACACTATCATTCACAGAGCAGAATGAAAATCATTCCTTTAAAACAGATAATGTTGGAGGTCCTAATTTAGATCTTCTGTTAAAAATTGTAATTTATGCAATATTAATTTTTCTGTAAGCACAGATTGTGATTTTATCTATGGAATTTCCACAGAAACCAAAAGCAGAATTGAAATACCTAGAGAAAAAAAAAATTAAATGTCACCAACCCAAGTATTTTACAGGGACCATCTAGAACCAGCTAGGAAATAGGATAGTATCACAGAGATACTAAATAAAAATGTTGTATTATTTCAACAACAAGTGCTGTTGTGACTATGGTTTGTCCAGTTCTGATTTAAATGCTTCAAAACGATCATTTTTCCATTTTTAAGGGAACCATTTCAAGAATATCAAAGTATAAAAATAAACAAACAAAAAAACACTGACAAGACAATAAAACCATTACAGGATGAGAAAGCATGCCTTACGATGAGCTCTACATAGAGCTGGTTTATTCTGAGCAAGATTAAATGCCTGAATAAATCACAGACTGTGAGTATGTACACAAGGAACAAGAATTTGAAATTTGACATCTATGCAGTATAACAGAAAAGTAAGAAATGTTAATTGAAGTTTTAAAGACTGGAAAACTAAACATATTCTGAGAGTGAGAGTAATTAGCTATCAAGGAAATTTGCAGTGATTTTAAATTATCTTCGATAACATAAATTTAAAAATAAATTTCATTATTTTTCTCATCTCTGTTCTTCCTTATAACAAGGTATATACATGTGCAACAGGAAACTCCAATCTTTTCAGAAAGCCAAATTTAATAATTAGAATTTATTATTACTAATACAGTTGACAAGATCTTCTTTTACCTTCAACGACAGATGAAGGTACCAGAAAGAATATATCCTTTAAGAAACACCATGGCTTTATACAACTACATTTTTTCTGTTGATCAAATATCTGAGATCTCTTGAATCTCTTGACTGCTTGAAAAATAAATTGCATGCACAAAGATGTCTGGTGTCATTTTATGAGCTTAAGTGTTCTGTCCTCCATCTGCCACCCTAGAATGCAACTCTCCCACAGGTCCTTTGTAATGTCTGCCAGTCTTGTGTGAATGCTACAGAAACCCCAGACTAGCAAAAATAGTCATCAATATTAAGAAAAATTAATTGAGCCCATTGACTAAAAATGATCCTGCGCAATGATCTCATAACTAAACCAGAATATGGAAACCTATATTAGGATTCTTGCTTTTCATCATGTTTATTATTATTATTATTATTATTATCATCATCATCATCATCATCTGTGCTCTATTTAATCCAACTTTAAAGATAACCAGAAAATATGTATTGTTACAATATTTTCCAATCTAAATCTTAGATTTGAAGACTTAATATTTTAAGTATTTAAGAAATAAGTGAAGGTTTTGTGAATCACAATATAATGCTTTGTCTTAACTAGGAAATATTAATCTTCACTCCCATTAATAGTATACTTGCATTAAAGATCTTTGAAATACTAAAATACTTAACTATTTTTTTACAAAATTAATTATAGATATTTGTGATTTTTTTTTTCCTTCAGAACTGAGGGTGAAAGAAACTCATTTATTTTCAGCTTAAATCATGGACCCTTCTGGCTCAGACTCACCAATAGCCCATGTATGCTGATCTGCACACTCAAAGCAAGGTCTACAAATAATTTTTATTCTGTAGGTGCAATTGACTTACCATCAGATTTATTGTGAGTCCAGTCATCTATGCAGTGTGGAATTCTTTGGCCTTACCTAAACATTGTCCTCAGGATCTCCCAGCAGGTAAAATTGTCAATGTATCATTTAGGTTAATATTGGATCCTACTCCCCTCTTTCTTGATTGGAGGAAACTGGAGGAAGTATCTTAATCATGAAAAGAGATTTTTCTTCACTTCAGTGGCAATAAATATCCTAGTCTTATCTTTCTCATGTTTAGCATCTTCGTAAGTGTCAATTTAAATCTCCCATCAAATACCTCTGACAAAATGCATGCCTATATAAAGTAAAAACCTATGTTTTTACAAGAACATAACCTTACATTAAACCATTGACCTTTATCTTTATATATTGTATGTTCTTTGGGTTGTACCTAAATATAGGTCTTTCATGGTCAGATGTTTTTTGAGACACTTTCCCCACAGATTAAGTACCTCAAATCATAAAAGAAATCAAGAGAATATAAGCTCCTGCTATTACAATTTTCAGAAACTGTGAACATAAATCAGAAATATTAATGCTAAATATATGCACAGACAAGAGAAACAAAGTGTACAGAGAGTGAATTTACCCAGATCAATAAAACCTTAAAAAATTATTTTCCTATATCCAAAGGAGAAGACCTATTCTGCATATTTGGGATTATCTGTTAAAATGTCTCACTGCTCTCCTCAAGGCAAACAGCATTTTGCCTTCAAGCTTCCAATTTCAGCACAAAGACATTTGTGTCAACAGACTATTCAGAAAGACATAAGAATACTACTTTTTTAAAAATGGCAGAAGTGATGTCCAGGATATTTGTTCATGCTTAAAAAGAACAAACAAAACCAACAAAACCAACAGAATAAATTTTATTACTCTGAAAATGCCTTTCTTGGGAAGTAAATTGATTGTGTGTGGTTGGAGGTGGAGAAGATAGAGTATGGGGGAAAAAAAAAAGCTGTGCTGTACTTAAAACTCTCCACTTAAGTTCAGAAGTCAAGGAAAATTTACAAGACTCAAGAAAAGACCATTCTGATTTCTTTCCTTGATTCAGGATGTTCTTTATACTGAAGGTATATGGTGAAAGGTGTATACTGAAATGTTCTCTGTTGGGTAACTATCTTAACAACACTTGGTCACATTTAAGGAGCAAAAAAATAAATGTGAATGCTCTGTCTTATGTATATACTTAAAGTTCTACTAAAATCTGTATTTGATTCAATATCTGTCATGACCCAGTTTTAATCATCATTCTTTGATACAGCTACAGAATTTGAACAGTCTTCAGACACTGCATCAATCATCTCAGCTGATATTTTCTTCAGGCCCTTGGTGATATTAAATAGTAGGATAAGTTTCAAAACACTAATATTTTAGAATATTGTCAAATACCAAGCATCAAAACAATGATCCTGCAGGCTTGTCTATTCTTGTCCAGGCATCTGGTGCATAAATCAGGAGAGAGATTGCCTGAAACGCTTTTCTGTCACTTGTTAAAATACAGTGAATGGCTAAGAGATCAGCCAATGAAATGTTGCAGGGACAACCTCAGGGCATATCTTCACTTATGTGGGGTTCTTTCCACAGAACAGAAGATTAGAATTAAATACCATCTGCTAAATCAGAGCATGTATGCAAAGTTATCAAAGCCTATGAACAAAAAGAGCTTAACATTGTACAGAATCCTCAGAATATCTTGTAGGTCAAGTGGTGCTGGAGGACATGGGAGTCTCCACTTTTAATAAAAAAGTTTATTATTTGGTTTTTTTGTTCCTGATGTCTTCAAAGTCTTACCCAACAGTGTTCATTTCCTGATTTGTTTCATTTCTGAAGCCATCTTATCAAATTTTACTGAAACTCCCCAGATCTATAGTATAAGGTCTTGTTTTGTGTTCATACCTGAGATTTAAAATCTTAATGCCATGTTATTTAAATGTAAAGAAAATAATTTTCATCTAAATATAAAATATTTTTATTCTTGCATTATCTTCTTGCTTCATTTGTTTTTTCTTTTCAAATAGATTTTTGGTTTTCACTAATGTTTCACAGCTTCCAACTGTGATGTTCTTAGAGTCATAAATGTCAGTGAGCACACACATTTTTATACCAAAGCTGACTGCTCTTTAGACCACATTCTGGAATGATTGTTTCATTCACAAGTAGGACAGTATATTTTGTTTGCTTCTCAAAGCTTCTCTAGAAGTGGTTGTTTTGTTTTGGTTTTTTGGAGTTCTTTTCATTGTTGTTTTTTGGGTGTTTTGTTGGGTATTATTTCCACCTTTTTTTTTTTTTTTAATTTGCTAAAAAAAAATCTATTTTATCTACTGAGATAGGTTGATGTGATCTGACTCAATTCTCGCTTCTAAGTGGAAATTACAGTCTGGAATACTATCTTTTTCCTGGTGAAATGTTTAACTTCCCTGCTATACTGATATACTTTTCTTCTTTCTCTTCTATGGTCACTTTGTTAGCTTAACAGAATTCATGAAGGATAACGTAACTTGATGAAATTTATATATTTAAAATGAAACACTTAAATCCAATCAAGTAATTTGAAATTCCATTTATCACTACCAGAGAGACCAGGATACTAAATCTTTTCTAATTAATATATTTTCCTAGAATGAGACAAACTGCTGTCTGAAAATGACTGTTCTATCCACAAGGTGTAAAAACCAGTTGGGTTCTAGGTAGTAGATAATACAAGGTTTAGCAAAAGAAAAAGAAGAAAAAGAAGCCTCCAGGCCAACTTAAAGAGAAGCAAAATAATAAAAACTACCCAAACCCAAACAAACTCAAAAAATATTCTAAATTTAAGAATAGTTGAGAACTGAAACGATTTTTCTAGAAAGATTGTGAAATTTTGATTGTCAAAATAGGTGATGTGAACACCATTGAAATAGGTGATCTCTTATTTTTCTTACCACCAATCTTGGTTCAAAACAGTTTTTCTATGCTTTGTAAAGACTAAGAATTTTCTGGGTAAAGCAACAAGAAAAAAAAATGAACCCCCTAAACCCACCAATCTCCCTATTCTTCTGTATAGCTATAAAATCCAGTACTCTTGTGATGAAGCATCTTTCTATGCCTTCCTCCCTCCTGGAGAAAAGCACACAAATTAAACATTTTATGTGATTTTTTTTTTT
>WBMY01002813.1:149306-185019 GCA_013397315.1 Donacobius atricapilla | reverse complement strand
ACGAGGGAAGAGGAAGATGGAACCCTGACATATGTGTGTGCCAAGTTATATCAACTAACACTTGAATGTGTTTGCTGACAGACGATGAAGCATGAAATAGTGTTCAGTAAAGGTGTTGAGTTTTTATGGGCCAGGTAAGGGAAGGTGTAACGAGGTGAGGTGAGGCAAGGTGGGCCAAAGCAAAACAAAGCAAGGAAAAGAAACAACTGGAATAAGACAGGACAAACCTGGAAACATGGAAAACTAGACGTGGAAAATTCTTGTATGTTGAGTTAGAATTCAGTTACTACTGCAGCAACTGAACAACAAATAGTTCATATAAAAATAAAATAAAAAACATTTTTATAAATTTAACAAAGACTTTTAATATAGAGAATAGCAAAGCTGTTTAGAAATTACGTATTTATTAAAAAAAAAAGTATTTAACCAACTCTTTTTGGTTTGTTTCAGTTTTGTTTTTTTTTTAGGCTGAATAATCATAGCTATTTAATAATATTAACAAACTCTGAATAACTTTGTAACTAGAAAAGGCAAAATATAAAATCATTAGCTTCCATTGACATTAAACTCAATGCCTATTAAACTATAAGCATANAAAATATAAAATCATTAGCTTCCACTGACATTAAACTCTAAATATAGGCATGAACTTTGAGACAAAGATTAGGAGAACAAAATCCCTCCCATCATGGGAAAAGATAGAGTTCTTGAGGAACTTGAACCTTCACAAGTGTGTGTGACCCAATAAGATGCATCTGAGAGTCATGAGGTAATTGGCTGATGCAGTCACTCAGCTGCTTTCCATAATTGAAAAATCAGGGCAGTCAATCAAAGCCCCTGATGACTGGAAAAATGGAACATTGCACCCTTTTTTAAAAAGGGTAATAGGGACAAACTGGAAAGTGCTAGCTAGTCAGCCTTACTTCTGTGCCCAGCAAGATCATGGAATAGAGCATCCCAGAAGACAAGTCAAGGCATATGGAAGATAGGGAAGTGAAGACATCTTGGTTTTACTAAGGGCAAATTATACCTAGATAATCCATCCTGGGCTTCTACAATGGACAGACTCCATCAATTGAGAAGGTAAGAGCTGCAGATGGCATCTACCTGAATTTCTATATGATTTTCTATTTGATTTTGACTATAGCTTGTAGCGAGTGACAGGAGTGATGGGGCAATGGCTTTAAACTGAGGGATAATTGAATTAGATTGGGCATGAGGAAGATTTTTTTATGGTGAGGGTGATGAGACACTGGAATAGGTATACCAGAGAAGCTGTCGATGCCCCATCATTCAGAGTTTTCAAGGCTAGGTTGGATGGGGCTTTGAGCAATGTGATCTAGTGAAAGAGATCTGTGCTCTTAGCAGGGGATCCAACACAAAAGATTCTAGGATACTGTGATTCTACAGTTCTGTGTTGGGCTTCTGCTGATTTCCATGTGAAGAAATCTGTAAATTCAAGCATACTATTAATGGTGTGAGAATAGACATCTTAAAACTTTTTAAAGTTTCAAGAACCATCAAGGAGGCACTGAGAGAACATGTTGGTGTTTTGCATTTACTAATTTCTCTTTCATTAGTGGCCTTTTGCAGTCATTTCAGATTTAGTCTTATCCTGATGTAAGGCTGAATCTTGTCCTGGTGGATAAATGCTGCTGCTTTTTTTTTGTCTCAACATTTCTTGAGCTTTGCCACTGCTGATTATGATTTATTTTCTCATCATTACTTTCATTTCAGCCAGAAGGATGAAAACATAATCTCCATATAGGCTGCCAAAAGTGCCTTTTCATCAATTGAGATGGTGCCAACTAACAAAGCAATGAGGAATTATTTCCCCTCCAAGGGAGAAAGCTTGTTTTTCCTCTTTTAAGATATGTTCATCACTGAAAATCCTAAGGTCACGTTTGTATCTTTGTCCAGCATGATGAAACACTGTTGCAGCCCATGGCTCAGATAAGGGGCTTTTGTCAGGTTTCTGTCCCACCTCTCGTCATGATTTTACAGATCTTATGCAAGTCAGTTTAGCTTCTTTTGCATTAAGACTAATTTCAGTAGACCCGTTATCCTAACTTGTGTGTCTGCTTATAAAAAAATCATGGAATGTCCTGGGTAGGAAGGGATTTTAAAGATCCTGTTGTTCCAACTACAGTTGCCCCTATCACGACTGATAACGAAAATATTATCCAGAATGTGCATGTAAGCCGAAAATGTAGTACAATTGCTATCACCCTCTGTAAAGAATCTGTAAGATTCTATACCCCAAGAGACCTCCACTGCTCTCGCCAAAGCTCAGCCATGTCTTACATGCTGCCCCCATGTCTTGCATATTGTTATCTGTTCATCTCCCACAGCATTATCTTCCAATTTCTTGTTCTGATATGTACAATATCCAGATGTTTCTAATGTTATGTCTAGAAGTTTCTCATGGTCTGTTCTCTTAGCTAAATTTACATCCAGCCTCTAGTCATCTGTTTGCCTAACATAACAAAGGGCATAACTTCATATTGTGTAATTGACTTTCATTTAATAAAACAAATGATTAATAAAATATAAAAACAAAAAAAACCTAGAAAAAGCAATACTTTGAAGTTTCATGCTTATGTCATTACATAAAATGCTTAAAATTACAGCATATGTTACGTTAGAGAATAGCTGAAAAATCACTCTTTAGAGCAGTGAGTAATTCCCCTCTATTTCTATCTCCAGTATTCAGTCTTGTAGCAGCTTATTTATTGAATAAGAGTTCTTTAGGAACTTATCTATAGTGTTTGCTTTCTTTCTAAATAGCCTTTCTTATTATTAATAATACAGCACAAAAAAATCTTCCACTTACACCACAGACTCAGTAGCTAGTGGATAGAGGAATTTTTATCACAAAGAAGGATAAGGGAGAGTTTTGGCTTCATTCACCAAATTTGCTTGCTTGGAAGCCCAAAATAGCAAAGCCCTTACTGCTTCTTTGAAAAAAAATGAGCTCACTAGAAGAATGGAAATAAAAGATTTAAGATAAAACAGGAATATTATAAGAGGCAAGAAATGTACTATAACAAAGAAAATAAAATTGGGGTAAAGTAAAGGAGATAATAGAGAAAAGTATAGAATAAAAAGAAGATAAATATGCATAAAAGAATAAGCTTGTAAGAATAACATTCAGACACAGGGAATAAGAAAATGTTGAAAAGCAGATAATAGCCATTTCTTAATGTCAGTACATTAATTGCTCCAGTACTAAACTGAATTTTCAGAAAAGTGCCCTGTTAAAAAAGCTTGATTTAGGCATGTGGAATATTTCCACAGACTAGGAAGGTATATAAGAAAGGAAATTGGGAAAATTTAGAAAGGAATATAATGAGAAATTGAATATCTGACACAAACTAGGGTGCAAAGGTTAGATAAATTACATACATATATATTTAGATATAGTTCTATCAACATAAAGAAAAACCCTAAGAACAAACACAAGTGATAGTTTTAGTGAAATTGAGGAAATAATGGAAACCTAAAAATAGAGGGGAAAAAAAGAGAGAAAGTAGGCTTAAACTGCTTAAAATTTTTAAATTAAGTATTTAGAAGTATGTTAAAATTGGCTACTGTGCACCTTGTTTTTCTTCAAAAAACCCCACAATATTTCAAATATCCACTCCAATAGTTTTTCTAGTAATAAAAAACAATTAGTAGCTCCAATTTTTGGAGCTGCTTAGGAAAAACTTTAATCAGAAAGCAATTTTATATTGGGAAAGCAACACCATCAAAATAATGGTTTTAGAACAAGGTTTTTTGGGTTTAATTTTTGCAATTGTTTTTGCTGTTAGTTTGTGGAGTTTTGTTTATTTTTTTATTGGGTTTTTCTGAAAACTGACAGAAATGGTTTTACTTTAAGTCATATCCAACATGTTCAAATCCTGTCCTTAAAATTTTGTATTTTCTTTTTTCTTTGTTTTGCATTCCTTTGAATCATTACTAATTCAGGTAAATATGCTCAAAATAGCAATTTTTTTTCTGTTCTTAAAGAAGAGCAATCAAAATCTTGGCTTATTTTAAGACTGTATAAAAGTGTTTGCCAGACATCTCTACTGGGTATCACCCTTTTTTCTCAAAGTAATGTTTTCCCCTAGAATTTCATAAAAGAAGTGAACCTAGAGAGTGAAGCAATGTATTGATTAGAACAAACTTGCTGGGGTTTTTTATGGATGGCTCCTTTGGAAATGCTGACATCCAGTAAAATGATAGAGAGCAGCCTGTTGGGCACAATTCCCTCATCTTGAACAGCTTTGAAAAAATACGTATAACATTAAAAGTACTTAGAAGAAACCCCCAGGGTGTAATTAATAATATGTAATTTTAAAGATTGGAAAGTAACATCTCTGCTTTAAGATAAGAATGTTGATTTTCTTCCTTCTTAAAGGAAATTCTTCCTAAAGACAGTTAATCCCATCCTGACACAATCTATAGAAACAGCACAAATCAGATACTTCTGAAGGTTGTCAATAAGTTTGTGTGAATTTCAGGTAAGAATTTTCATTGTTTTTTGCTTATCTTTGTTCAATGAGGAATTCAGATATGTTGGGTTTTTTTTTTCAAAATACTCTGAAACCCTTTTGTTAGGAAAATGTTTTCACCTCTTTCCCTCAAACAAAGGAGCGCTGAAACAGGAAATATTAGACTAATGCCAAAGAGCTTATAAAAGGAAGTTAGGCTGAGGCCAAAACTTGTATCCTCACCTGAATCATAAGAGCCCCTCCCCCTGCAGACTTCCAGTATTGTAAAAATGTAGATGGCTTGAGGTCTACAAAACGATTATTTTTCATCTTTCTGAATTCTGGCTTACTTTCTAATCACAATTTTACTCTTATTTAATTTAACACATGTACATGTAAATAAAGTCTGTTGGAAATGCATTATGTTTCTTATTCCAAAAGCACAGAGAATGTCAAATCCACTTGGTGGAAAGTTGATGAAATTCTCAAAAGACACCAGTATTCACGGAGCTAAGGATGATTATCTAAGTTCCTCACCTTTTCTTCCAGACACGTGCCAGGTGTTCACAGGTGTTCACCAAAAGAGCAGGTGCTAATAAAATTGTGTGTGTTTTCAACCTGACTTTCACTAAAAGGCTCTTGCCAAGTGCACCTTGTACATCTGTTGGAGTAGTGACACATGCTGAATAATTTTTTGTCATATCTCATGCTTCCTGTGGCTATGTCTAGACAGAGGAAAACTACATTTGTTATTTGAAAGCCTGCCCTTTCATAAATAGAAACCTAAATGCATTTGGCTGGTCACTTAGGTGGAGGCAGTTTTACAGTTTGACAGCTAAAGGCAAGTTGTCAGCATCAAATATTTTCAGGGAAATCTATTGGAAATGCTACTCTCTCTTGCCAGACCATTGAGGAGAACTCCACAGGAGCTGTGAAAAAGCTGGTTTTGTGCTATCAGCTAAAATTCTTGAACCACAGGGGCTAGAGCGGTATCAAAACAATAGAATTCTGCTATAGCTTGAACTGTCCATACAAATTCTCCCTGGAATACTCTGCGGGGGACAATATAGGTTGTATGATACAGTGCCCTGACTAACTGATGCTATTGAAATGCTTAAACTATGAATAGTGTGACTTGACGCATCTCAAGTGACAGCAGGCAAATTAATTACAAGCTGATAGGGCATTTAAACTATCTGTAGTGGTTAAAAAATACCTTTGTTGGGTAAACTGTTATTAATTGCTAGAGGAACTGATCTCCCTAGAGAAAGGAAACAAATGGTCATGGTTTTAACTTGAAAGTAGATGTTGTGTGCAGTCTTAATTAATTTGTCTGAGTATCATGGGCTACAAATTAAGCAATCTAGAAAGAATGGAAACAATCTGTAATCTTATGAAAATTTGTTTCTGTTTGTTTGTTTTCACAAGGTTAGATATTTTTGCACATCTAAATACATTAATCTCTAAAATAATGACAGTGAAATACATTTTTTCTTAGATTTTATGGTTCACTGTCATATATGCAGAAGGAAGTAGATTTGCTTCAGGTTAGTAGCCAAAGTAGAGGCCTGTTGCATTCAGGAAACCAAACACATCACAAACTAAGTAAAGCATAAATAGTCTTTACTTATCCTGGACCCTGAAATAAGCGCATCGAATTAGAATGTCCACCAGCAATTCATTGACATTTTGCGACATAGTTAAGCTTAAGTACTTAAGTAACATATAAAGGCAAAGAAGCAAAACAAAACCCATGGTAGAATTGCTCAAAAGGAGAGCTGGAAAATGTGCAAACAGTATAACCTGCAAGATGGAAACAAGTGATGCAGAAGAACTAGGAAAGATGCCTGACAAATTCTGAACCAGTCTCAAAAATAAGATGAACTATGTTGGGAAGAAATAAGATTCCTCCCTTTCTTTTAGTGAAGAAGCATAAAAAAACATTGCTGAGAATAATGGGAAGAGTTTTATCACTTTTTTTTTTAATGATTTTTTTCCTCATGAAAGGACTGTCACATCTGGCCAATTTGCACTTGGTGACTCATGGTTTAACGCCAGACATAACTCAGCCCCACACAGCCACTCAGTCTCCTTATGGGATAGGGGAGAGAATGGGAAGGGTAGAAGTGAAAACACATGTGGATTAAGATAGAGGAGGTTGAATAGGTAAAGCAAAAACCACACACATGTAAGCAAAGCAAAACAAGGAAAACATTCACTCCTTCCATTTGTTCACACATCTCCAGGAAATCAGTGCTCTATTGTATATAATGGTCATGTGAGAGAGAAAATGCCGTCACTCCAAATGTCCCTACCTTCCTTCTTTCCCCATCTTTTTATGCTGAGCATGTTATGTGATACCAAAGGGATATCCCTTTGGATGGTTGGGGTCAACTATCCCATCTGTGTGCCTTCCTAAGTTCTTTTACATCCCAGCATATTCACTTATGTGGTGCTGTGAGAAGCAGAAAAGGTCTTGACACTGTCAAGCTATTTGCTCAGCAATCACTAAAACTTGGGTGTGTTATGGACACTGTGTTCAGCGTAAATCCAAAACATAGACCCACACTGACTACTGTGAAGAAAATTTTGAAGAAACCTTGCCAAAACCAGCACAGTGACTAAAATCATGGCAAGGTTTGTTGCCATCAATAGGGTCTACACAGTGTCCACTCCTAGGTGTTCTGTGCTCTTAGATGATGATGATCAAATGTCTGTTTCAAACAGATAGTAATGCAAAATGGTAATTGATGATGTCTATTGTCAACAACAGTCAAGCAGTGCTGTTTTGAAGTTGCAAACTGGACTGAATTATCAGTCATCTAAATTTTTCTATCACACTAAACTAATTCCTCAATATAGATATATCTGCATTCAGTTTCAACGTGTCTTGATTCTAAGAGGTGAACATCAATATTTGATGCTCCTGCCTTTGCCTTCTTTTATATTCAATTTAAAAAAATAGGCATCCTTAGGAGAAATTCAGTCTGATCTGTCCTAGTTATCTATCTAGCTCTACAAATAAATTGTCCTGTGGAGTGCATATCTCACTCCACTGAGTTTAAAGGGCAGAACTGAGTAATTATTTCTTCAATTGCTTTAAATTAACAACTCTACCTTCTAACATGTACAAAAAAAAAAAAACAAAAAAATCAGTCTGTAAAAGAACAGAACTTTCTGAATTTCATCTCACTTCTGACTGTTCTGGGGACCCAGAGGTGATAGGTGACATTTCGGGGTTTTTTAAAGTCTCTTTATTTTAGAATCAAATAGACCAACTGGTGTCCAGCAACTAGCAGAAAAAGTAGAACGGAATTTTTCCCTGGAGTGAATCCAACTTTCTTTGCCTCTTGGCTGCTGGAAGCTCACTACACCTGGCATGTGTTCTGCAAATGAACAGCCTCCCTGCTGCCAGTCCTTTCCACCTGACAATTTGGCTTGGATCCAAATCATCTAGAATGCATCACTAGGAGTCATATGATAAGAGTGGTGAACTGATGACTAAGACATACTTTTATGGGAGCAGGACAGCATCAGAGTGAAAAACAGCTGGATACATAAGAGGATTTTCAGGAAGTTGAGGAACTTCAGAAAGTAACTTCTGAGAGGATAAACTGAGGGGAAAAAGCTATGGAATTATGCAGGATATGATCAGAAAATGGGAACATGATGAAAAAAGTGCTGAAAAGACAGATTTTGATATACAAAAACTAAAATGGAAAAATCTTGAAATATATTTTTTGTAATATACTGTATGTATGTATTGCTACACTTTGTTTTCCTTTTGATTTGCAAATGTTTATTCCAAATTTGCAGAGTCATGCTTTTATTAGCTCTGCTTTAAAAGTTTTAAGAAAGCATTTCAACTTCAACTTCAGGTTATGTTTTCATTATAACTTTTCAAAATATTTTCTGCTGTATAAAGCTGTCAACATCATTTTATAGTAATAGTACAAGTAACTGCTTGATGAAATGATATGACATCTGTCCACAGTTATTGTAGGAATAATTATTGTAGGAACTGTCCACAGTTATTACAGGAAAGGAAAAGAGGAGAAAAGGAAAAGGGGAATGACCACACCACCAAAAACACAATTTTTCTTTTTTTTTTTCTGATTCATTTGTCACTGTCTATGGCCTGAATCAAGTGTCCTGTAAGTGGAAAAGCATCATGTTTCATAATCTTTCCAGTCCATATTAATGTCAAGCTTGCCAAATAGTTTAAAAATGAAACATGACATCTTAATAAAAACTAAAAGCTGTCACTTGAAATACAAAATGTGTTGATGGAAAATAGCCTATAACCATACAGTGTCTATTTAGTACTAAAGAGTGCATGAAATTTGCTGAGTGAAGTATTTTGTATTTTACTTTGGTAGCGATTCATTTGACAAAGAATATACTACAAAGCCTTTTTGTTGAAAAATCTTATAAAATTTTAAGTGTTTTTTTAGCAAACCATTTTTTCTGAAATGCTTTTGCCTTCACACAGGTAACAGTGCCTTTTTCCCTTGTGTGTGCCAAACTACCAAATTCAGCTAGATTTTAGCTAAATTAATAGGACTTGCAATAATGTTTTCCAATCATGAATATTTTAAATCATGATAGCTGAAAAAATCAGTTTATCAAATGTGAATAATTTGATCTAATGCAGCTTAAAGTAATTGGCTTTTATTTGGCTTTGATTATTAAACTTTTTCTTGGTGGGATTCATCCAATTTAGTTTGGATTGCAGAGGCACAGACAGGAAGGATGACTCTGAAACACTGGGGCACAAATGGCTGCAGAATATGTATTCCATTTTTTTTCCCTCTTCATTTACGACTCATATAAGCACTGACCCTTCAGAGCTGTCATTAAAAGAGTCTCACCAGGTCTAACACTGCCAAGTAATTACTGCACTGCCAAATAAAAAAAGACCAGGAGCAACTCAGAGGATGAGATTCCTGCCCATCTACTCTCTTTAATTGTTTGCTTTTCCCCTGGCTATGGTTTGGACACACAGAAGTAAAAACATCTCAAGGAAAGAGCTGTACAGCTGAGAGCAAGAGGTGATCAGAGACTGAGAAAAAAGTACAACATGGCTTGTCTTCACTACAGTCTCAGCAGGGTCAAGAGAAACCAGACTGTGAAATCTGGACTGCAAGTCAGCTAATAAACTCTAACCTTCTCTTACTTGGCAATGTAGAATAGACTGTCAAACAGATTTTCTAAGAAATATTTGTAGGAGTATTGATGGCAGGACTGCAACTTTATAATGCACTGTTCAATGCAGGAAAGGAACCCTATTCCAATTAAAAGAAAAAAAAGAAAAAAAGAAAAAAATAGTGGTTAATTGTCAGCACCAGGACAAATTACTTAAAGTTTTGCAGGAGGCAACTATCCTTGACAAATTAAATAAAAAGCAATTTTCCTAAAAATAGGAGAATAGAAATAAGTATTTGATGAAGGAGGATAAGGAAAAGGAAAATGCAATGAATATCAAAATAATGAAAACCCAAACTTGTAAGCATTACTTCCCATAATTTTAGCAAAGAGAAATGAGGAGAGAAAAAGCTTGTAAACTTAGAAACAAGTTTCATATGAATGCTATTTATTTCCTGGTAAATTTAAAATGCCCTGTAACTATATAGATTGGCTTTAAATAAAGTTGATGACCAAATGAAACTCTTGGTTTTATGCATGAGTTGGATCACAAAAATAACATCTTCATTTTCTCTCTTTGATGACATAGTTTAAAAGAGAAAGAAGCTGCTGTGCAACAACAGCCAAAAGAAAGGAGTAAGAAAGTCTGTAGGCACCAAGGTCAGCGAAGAAGGATGGAAAAGAGGTAGTACAGGCATTGGAGAAGAGATTCTGCTGCAGTCATTGCTGCGGACCACAGAGAGGCAGCTGTGAGCAGGTGGATGCACAAAGGGTGATGGTGATGCCATGGGAAGCCTGTGCTGCAGAGGGCTCCTGGTATAGGGCCTATGGCTCCTTGTAGAAAGGACCCCATGCTGGAACTGATTTACTGGCAGGACTTGTAACCCCACTGGGGACCCATGCCAGAGAAATCTATTCCTGCAGGACTGCACTCCATGGAAGTAACTCATGCTGGAGCAATTCGTGAAGAACTACAGCTTGTGTGAAAGACTTACACTGAAGAAGTTTATGGAGAACTCTCTCCAGTGGAAGGAAACTTACGGTGAAGCAGAGGAAGGCTGAGGAATCCTCCCTCTGAAGAGGAAGGAATAGTAGACATATTGTGTCAATCACAAATCCCTTTCCTGATTGTCCTGTCCACTGTTCAGGGAGGACACAGAGAACACAGGAGTAAAATTGAGCCCAGGAAGAAGGGAGGGATGCAGAGAAAGTATGTTAAAATTTGATTTTATTTCTTGGTACCCTGTGCACAAGCCTTCTATTATGACTTTTTTCTCCACATCCAGGTGAAGAGAACTGATAGACAGGCTTGTTGGGCACCTGGCATTCAGCCATGTCAACACACCATAAATGCATTAAATGTNATAAAGTCACTCTAGGACAACTATAAAGTAATAGCTACTGGTGACATTGAGAATAGCTACTTGTGGGTGCATAATAATTTATTCTTCAAACATCAGCTGCTACATATAACTTCCTTCTGCATTTAATATTTTACTAAAATATCATTGAGGTTATGTTGACTAATTGTAATCATAACTTGGAATCCTGTTATTTTAAGAGAAATTATAAGAATCAAATATTAAATTAAAGCTGAATTTAATAATATATTTCTCAGCTTTAACATTTTTTGTAGTTAAGAAACTTTCTATTACGTGTTTAAGCAAAATTTAGCATGAATTCATGATCTGAGACACTAGGATGTACCCAAATACAACAATAATTGTTTATTTAAAATAATACTTTTAAAAGCACATATTTAATAATTGCTCTCAAGTATTTTTCTGTTTTCAATTTAATAATAAAAATTCAAACAAATAAATCCACACATATCCTAATTCTAAACTTCAAAGTAAATTTTCTATTTCTAAATTAACTAATTATTTTAAAAATTAATTAAGATTAAAGTCTGGTGCTTCTAGTCTCAGTTGTACTGTTTGGATCTAGTAAGGCATTTTTGTTACTTGGAGCCACTTTTAGGATAGATAGATATGTAGATGTGTATATAGGTAATATGTATATATATGGATACGTGAATATCTTCATAATCTGTAAAGGGAATGCTGTGATCAGACCACTAAAAATCAATTTAAATGCTGTGAATTTTTAGGATGCAAATTAATACAAAAATCTGTATTTCCTCTTTTCATCTTAGACAATAACAAGAAACAGCAGGACACTGTACTAAGAATCCTGTGTGAGCTCCTGACAGGGTGATTTGTCCACAGAATAGTGCATAATTCAAAAATGACAGCCTGGGTCCTTCAAATAGAATAGCTCTGTTATTATGATGCCAGCCCATTTAGTTCTTGCTCTCGTCATGGTGGTGCAGTATCACACTGACATAGATTCTACATGTATAGTACTCCATGTTCTGAAACTACTTCAGCCAGCAGTGCTTGATACAGACACAATTTGCATCCCTAATATCATTCTGTTTCCTTTTCTTTTTCTTTTTTTGTGTGTCCTTGTACTATCTCACAGTATTGGTAACGCTGCTAGTGTTGACTCTAGAAGTAGAAATTAATAAATATGTGATGACTTTCAAACACTGTACCAATTAGTCATAGAGCAGTCATATAATTCTTGTTTGTAATATTGGAATTTTCATTGTGGTAAGTTGTGAAATTAGAGTAGTTATTTGTGAATTGACTGAACATATAGGAAATGAAGATTAGCCTAAGTATGCCAAACACATCCTCTTCTTCCATACAGTGACAAAGAAATTCAGGATAACTGTATGGTGAGAAAGAAATGCAGAATAACTTGCAGTTAATATAATGATGAATAAATGTTGAAAATGTTTTGGCTTTCCTTGTAGGCCTTTTCTAGATAAAAATGTAATTAAAAATTAAGAAAGCTTTATCTATATGAGGGCTCTAACATGAGTCATAATGTTATAATGGTCCATTAAAATAATGACGCTTTGGAAGTAGGGCTTCTAGTTCAGTAATAATCACTTTTTTTCCTTTCCCCACTATGCTACAAAATCATGCTCCAATACTGTCCTTATGTGACTTCTAGTAGAAGTTTTGCATCCAGACCAGTAGGACAAAAAAAATTTTTGCCTTTTAAGTCAGTCTCACAACTTCCAATTAATTTCTTATATTAAACTGTCGCCTTGATTTTTTCAGCCTTCCCTTCTGTTTCACAGTTTCATGCTTTGGGTTCTTTCTCATGCTCTGGTCTGTAAACACCGGGAAATGTTTATCATAACTTCAAGGTAGTTTACATTCTTTGTCTTAGAGATATGGACAGCTGAGGGACAGTTGTCTTGACCAATGGGATGGGGAGAGGTGTCAACCTTCTCCTCCAATCCCTGGCCTTTGTAGATATACTATATATTGGAGTCAGACTTTCAAATAAAGTAGAATTTTAGTTCATGCCTTCTGATCAAAGGGTGAGTGTCTTTTTGTGTGTGCGTGACGTGCTGCATCATTAAACAATGTACTCTGAAAAGTTTATCAGATTTTTTTTTTTTGAATAGTGGTTTGTTTCTATACATTTCTAGATCCCCATTCTATAGTGGACTTGGTAAAACTGCTACAAATAGTAGGTGGGACTTCTTATACTTCACCAGTTTCTGTTACCTCCTTTTTCCTTACAGAAGCTCATCTACAGTTTTAAAACTTCAGTAAGAGTCTGAATGTGTGATCTTACCTGCACAATGACAAATCAGTAGAGATACATAAATATCTGGTATTCCTCTACCCATAGTTTATCATTACTAGGTCCAAAACTAGCCTTACTGCATCTTTATCATTTTCTGTTGCTGTAAGCCCTGAATCTGCTCATAAATTGCATCAGCCTAGAATGTTTCGGAATTTATATTTATATAGAGACCAAGACATGATTTCATTTAATATATTATTCTTATTTCCAGCAGACTACATATTGAGGGGAAAAGTAGTTATTAAAATAAGAATTTGTTCTGAAAATTTCTTCTTCAGTTTAAACAAAAAGAACTACAGTCTTCAATGACAGCATTTAACATAAGGGTTAAGCTATGGTGACCTGCGCTGGCCAAAGATTTAGCTATTACAACACTCTTTCAGGTGAGACGGTAGAAGGAATCAAGTTTCCAATTAGATGGGTGGCCAAACAATTTTTCAGAGGCAGGAACTAAACAATTACACCTATCCTTGAAATGTTCTATGTCATGTTTCCAACAAGCATCTTTATCCTAGCTGTTCAAGATCAAGGAAAAGAATTAATGGTAGAAATACCTGCAGATTCTTTAAAGTTTTTTTTGCTAACACGGTGTTATAAAATCTCAGTTAAATCAACAAAGTGGTTCAAAAATATGTCGAGAATTACAATCATGAAAAACATACAACAATAACAACAGCAACAAAAAGAGCAAAACAGTTAATTGACCTCCCACTTTTAAGCTCTGGAACTTTACATGTTCTACAAGGAAAGTATTTTATTGAATAAGAAACTTTCCCTTGCTCACTGAAAAATGGAAGGGTAGTTGTACTTCAACCTTCAATTATATTTAGCCTTTATTTCAAACTAACACTGACAAGAGTTAACACCAATATAAAGGTGAAAATAATAGTTCAGGTTTATATTGCTTATTATTACATTGCCTAGACCTCTTCCTCAGAAAAAAATATTCATTTAAATCAATTTTTTTTAAGAAGTTTGATAAACAAAAGATAGGGATCCCAGAATTTAGACTTTTTGATATAATACAGTTAAGGTGACAAAAAAAAATTCCTATATAACATATTTGTCATTGTTTTTTGACCCTGTGTCTTGAGTACTTCAATATTAGATTGCTTTCCACAGAAACAAGCAGAAATATTTTACTAGCTGAATTTAATTTTTATAAGACATAAGTGTTATTTATTTAATAGTGATTTGTGTGTATTCCAGCAAATTTCTACATTTTGATTTTCTATCTAAATTTCATACTTCAAGGGTTACATCTGCAGCTGTTATGTGAAAACTGAACTTTTTTTTCATTAAAGTAGATTTCCGCTGGATTAACCTTGCACTTTCAAAATGTACCATTTAATCAGTGCTACTGTTTTCTTCTATTGGAAAAGAGCTAAACTTATGACTGTTGACTTTGTACCAACAATTAAGTTTTCTTGCTTACACTGCAAAGTCATGTAGCCATGGAGAAAAACACTGTAGTATGGAAGACTATATCATTATAAAATAGTGTTATTAATTTTTTGGTTGTCTTTATTTAAAATGAAGCAGAGAAAAATATTTTTTTTTATTCCACATATTTACTTTACAGAATATAAAGATGATTTTGGAAAATTACTTCATGGAAAAGATTTCAGCCCTGGACATGAGATAGACCCTAAGAAAAAACTGAAATAAATAAGCAAGCTAATTTATATATGCCAAGTATGTGATGAAGAAACTTTAATAGAAATACATTCTTTATCATAAGGCCAAATGGCATAACATAAAATCTTATAGGAGAGGGAAAGCAACTGTATTTTTTGGATCTTCTCATTTTAAATACCCTGCAGCAAAATTTCTAGTGAATCAAGAATCTTAAAAGAATTATTGTTATTTTTCTTAATTGGTAGTAAAACATAATTTGATGTATTAATAGGTGATAAGTTAAAATATGGAAACTTTCGTTTTTGTGTAGTTTTAATGATGCTTTATTTTCAAGTTAGAAATATGCAGAAAGTGCTATGTGTCTGAGGCTGAGAAACTAATAGAAATGTAGAACTTTCAATATTTTTTTTTCTGGTTGAGCTGATGGTGTGAAGAAATTCATATATTGCATGAACTGGAAGACTCTTACATTCATTCTCTGCTCAGATTTAGGTTGTTTTGTGCTTTGGAATGTTGTCTGTATTGTGTAAGAGACATTTTGCCTAAAACTTTCAGTCTGTTTTCAATCAGAGGTTGAAGAAATACCACTTCACACAAAATAGTTTTATTCTTGTAGTAAATCTGAAGAAAATAAAGAAAACCAATCCTTTCCCCATTTTCTTTGACAGGTGATGTCTTAAATTAAATAACAATCGTCTGTTGTATAATATATTTTAAAAGCAATTGTGCTAAGCTTTGAGACTTACACAATTTGTGTTCAAGTTTTCCTATTATTTACTTGGTTTTTTTCTTGTTTTAAGCTTACATTTTTCTGTCACAAAACAAAACAAAACACAACAAAAAAAACCACCCTCTTATCATACCTGCAGATTCCTCAGGTGAATACAAAGTTCATTACCTGCTAGGGATAAATTGTTAGTTTAAGATTTCCCAGCTATTTTCTGTCAGTGTTTTATAACTCTATATACACATTTTCATTAATTGTCCTTTTTTTGTTTGTTTGTTCTGAACCACATGTTAGCATCTATATAATCAGTTCAGAACTTTGATGGTCATGGTTCTAGTCTGGAAAACTCCTTCAGAAAGTTGCTGTCTCACACTTTTTATTCTGTACTTTGATTTTAATTTGACATCCTCAACTACTTGCTCATTCTAATGTACAGATTTTAACATATTTTCCTTGGCCTCAAGATGCTTCTAGTTACAAGGTAACCCATGACAGCTACAGATTCACAGAGGATGACTGGGTGATATGACAATGATAACTGGTAACATTGTCCCCCTCCTCACAGGCATCCTTTATCTACCATTCTATGTCTACCTAATTACAAAAAAAAAAAGTGATTCAGCTCTCTGTTCAAGAGATTTTCTTTATATATCCAATTTGAAATTGAAGGGAAATTGATCATTTTTTTTACTAAAAAAACCTTTTATAAAGTTCTATGTCTTCAAAATATTTCTTATAATAACTAGTAGAAATCCACAAAAGAGAAAATTATAAAGAATGGTGATAGAAAAGACTAATCCAATCCAATATGCAAGGAGAAGTAGAGGAAAGTAATATGATTATAAAGGATAGCACAGTTATTTTTCTTGTTAAAAGAGTATGACTGCCTAACAGAGAGGAACTCAGTCTTTTTGGCTTGTCCTGGCTGTTGCAATAGTAAAAATTAAGCTGGAGGAAAGGAAACTATGAACTAGCAGGAGATGAATTTTCGGTCCCTTCTACTTAAACTTGGCTCACACACTGGAAGTTACAGCTGGAATATTTATTTTCTTTGAATTTATTTTTTTTAGTTCCGCTTTGGACCCAGGTTCAAAATAAGGAGGCACATCAGTCTGAACTATAACCCTAATTTAAAAAAAAAATCTTTTATTTTAGGGGAAAAGAACAGAAAAACATGATGAATAAAGTGCAAATACCAGTTAATAAACTCTATTAGATAAAGCTCAGTTCAAAATACGTTTCAGCCCTGGACGAACCTTACACCTTAAACCTTAACACTTTCTCTGCATTGACAAGATGTCAAGTGAACAGTTGTAATAGTCTTCCTTAAGTTTTTGTATTTCTGAGAGCATATTTAATACTAGATGATGTACCAAACATTAAAAATAAAATCTCTGCCTGGGTTCATACACTCAGTCCATAGCAAATGAGCCAAGTATCAATGCTGAATTTATTTCAAATGCTGCAAAAGCTAAATAAAACCTTAGTGATGGAAGTAAGCCAAACCTGTACTAGTAACACTTCTTTATTTAGAAACAAAGGGACAGCTAATAAAAATAATTATCCTAAAAATTCATAAGCCCGAGTAAAGGAATGTTTCCCTTGACTTTTAACAAACTCTTCACACAAGTAAGTTTATTTAGAAGTTAAATCTAGTTTTGAATTATCACCTAGAAAGCAGAATAAGAACATAACAATTAGATTGCTATGGGAAGAACAATTAGAAGATTTGGTGAGAAAAAAATGCATTGTTTATCTCAGAGACATTCTAATACCTTAGGCAATTTTTGAGAATATACATTTTAATTAATTCATGATTTTTGAAATTAAATAGGGTAATGAGACTCATAACTAGGCTCAAATTCTTTAGACTGTTAAACTATAATTTTTAATCATAAATGGTCTTGAATAAATAAAAATGAGTAAAAAATTAAGTATAAGCTATAAATTACCTGATTATTGTAATAATGATAGCAAAATGTCTTTAATAATCTCTTACACCATGTAATTTGAATACTCCTGTGTCTGTAACTTTCCTTTAGAAAAATCCTGTCAAACAGGAAATTACTATTAACTTGAATTCAAAGCTTGGGAAGTGATGTCCAGAAAAACTTAAGGTAAACCTAGATAGATATGGATATAATTGGTAAAACTCAGTTACTGAATGCTAATATATTAAATAGACATGCCTATAATATATGTCTGATAGGCCCTTCTACCATGTCACAGCTATAATGCTTTGAGATATTAGGTATTACAAGCGGTCCTAGATGTCTATTATTATGTAATTGACCCATTACTATGAGCAGAAGACACGAGTTCATTTTAATAAATGTTAAATTTCATTAATTCAGGAGTAATATTTAATACCATGTTTACTTAGAAATGTGGGTATAGTTTCTGTTGCATGGTATTTTGTAACAGTTTAAAGTTTAACACAGGTCTCTCTTTCTGTAACCAAACAGGTGGAGAAAATCATTGTGATGCAACAATTACTTAGTATGGGGTCCCTTATATTCTAGAAAAAGAGGAACACATTCTACATGTTCTTGTGGATTTTGATTAATTTATTTCCTGGTGTTCACCTCTGCAGTGGCTTAAATCATTAAAACGTTAGTTGCCTATCCTGCTCTGCAGGGAAGCACAATTATTAACTAATTCGACATGAGACAAAAAAAGGGGAATTTTCTATCATGCATTTTTCAAGGTGATATCAGTATTGTTCCATGCTTTGTGTGTTTTGTTTTTTCTTGTATTGTTGATTTTTCTTTCTTGATTTATTTTGATATTTAGTTATTTTTGACATATATATTTTGATATTTATCAGACTATTTGTGGGCAACATAATTTATTTAGACTGATTTTAAATCAACATCATTTCATTTTCTACACTAGTCTCCCACTGTTATCAGATAATGCACTTTCACAGCTGGCAACAAGATCTCTGATCAGTTTCAGACACAATATATTAGAAAAATATTTAGGACTTTTAGTTTCCTTGCCCATTTAGAAATAATTTCTGTGGAAATTCATATGTTAATCTATACATAAATGAAGGCTACTTTTCACAAATAATGTAGATTATGTTCCTTTCTTATGTATTTTAACTGAACTTGTTACATACCAAGGGAAGAAAAGGTAATTAATTACTTTAACCTTGTTATTTCAGTGGAATGATTTCAAAGCTCTTCTCTGCTTAATTCAGAATAGAAACTCAATCTGTATTAAAAGAAATTAGCAAAGACCATACCTTACTGGTCACCCAGAGGTTGATTTCTACCACCTGTCCTAGGAGAAGATGAATTTCTTCCATTTTATATAAATAACTTACTGTATATTGAACTAGGAAGACATAGACATTATAGGAATAATTCAGCCCGCTTACTTTTTATCTTGCCAGTTTAGGCAAAATGCTTTTTTTCAGGTTTTTTATTGTCTGTGGCTTCCTATTCTTTGATACATACAATATTTTTCAGTCTTGTTAGGCTAAGTTCTCTAGGCACCTAATCACATTTTAGTAGATGTGCTCGTAAACATTCCTTTTCAAATCAGTGGATGACTAAGAACAACTTTGATGCAAAGATAAACCAGAAGAGGCAGAATCCTACTTTAATTCTTGGGACAACTGATCCATTAGTTAAGCATAAACCATGTCATAAATAAATTATAGTATTCATTTTGTAAGAAACTCACTAATATTTAATTGCTGTTTAAATATTCCCATATGAAATGAAACTATTACAGCTCCTCTTCCATACAGGGACACTTAAATTTATGATTTCTCATGTTCTCAAATGATAGAACATATTTGGAGGTATTCATCTTTCCATGCTTGTTATTGAGGAAAGGAATGCAAGTCAGTACTGTGAGAAAGATTCATACCCTTGTGGGCCACACGAAAAAAAAATTACTGGTTCATAGAGATACTTGTGGTTTGTATATTTTACTTCAGACTGTGCTTATGGACCTAATGCTGAGTGGGCAGGTACTGACACACATAGAAATGACTCACATACTCAGTTTTTTTCACCTAATTCTTCACTCTATGAAAATCTATTGACCACAGAAATCATAGGTTAAACCATGGAACACATTGCCGAAAATATACAGATACAGAGATCTTCAGAATCTGACTGGACACAGGCCTTAACAATCAGCTCTAGGTGCCCTGGATTTGGGACTACATTTTCACAAGCTACCAGCCTCCTAAAGAAATAGTATCATCAGTAGGCTAAGAGACATCTTCCCCACAAGTGATTCCATTGAACTACTATGACGGAAAAGTCTCATAATTTAACTTCATTCTGCTTTTTAAGGAAGTTGGTCATGAAAAAAAATAATGTTGTGTTCTGAATGCCTGGTCAAGAGATGTTAAGATCAATCATCTCTGAGATAGGTGATCTTTACCACACATGGCGTATATTTCCATGGCTGATTCAATACACCAACCAATCTATTGTTAAAGAGCATCGAATCGCCTACAGAGACATGCAGGTTTTTATAGCCAATAACTCAATACGTAAAAAGGTAGGGGCTTCCTTTTGGTGCTCTAAGTTGTTCTCCAAAGGCATCTTTCATTTGATTGTACAGGGAGTTCCCAGTACTGCGAACCATTCTGTTCCACCCTGTGGAACATAGAGTTAAAGGCCAGCTAAACTAGGAGGGAACCTAAGCACCCATCATGAGATCTTAGGCTCAAGATTTGAAATATAGTTAAACCTCAGAAACCTGAATATTATGCATTTTCCACTCACCATTTTTGCCTGTGTTGTCTTAGCCATGTTCTAGTAATAAGGTTTGACTTGCACTTATGCTCAACTACTTCACTGAAGATTACTTAACTATGTACTATGCCTACAAAGTGTTGGAACTGAAAGTACTTCATATAACAAAAACACTAATAACCTGTTTTAAATATCAGCAATTATATACAAACTGGCAGTAGATGTCTCTAACTCTTGATTTGTTTTACAAACTTAGGCCTTTTACCAATCCCTCTTGATTCTTTGAACTCACACTGGTAAGTGAAGATTAGTGAATTGGACTTTTGTCACTGGTGCCTCTCAGAGTGCGCACTCTGCCAGCCTGGACTAACCCTGGCACGCAGGCAGCAGCAGGTACAGCTCTGTCTGCCACGCAGACTGGGATGATCCGTGGGTTCCTCAGCAGACCCAACTCATGCCTGAGGGTGTGTGCTAGCAACAAAGGTGAAGAGAGAAAGAAGGGCTCTGCAGAGGGGTTGGCACACGAGTTTATTGGGGCCCCTGACGGGACCTCCTCACCTCAGGATTTCTCCTCGGCAGAGCCAAGAACAAAGGCTGAATAGTAACTTTTATGCCCAGGTGAGGGAAGGGAAGGGAGCAGGGGATTCACCAACCAGGGGAAAGCAGGGAGTAGCCCAGGGGTGAGGGACACCCTTGGGGGCCAATCTCCCTGAAAGGGAGGGGGACCCCTCTGGCTACAGCCCATCACTCGATGCCCTTCAAGGAGATTTCTGGCAGCAGGGACGGACCCCTGGCTGTCAGACATATCCCTAGAGGAGGGGATTAGGGAATGGGTACGTGACTGTGGGGGGGGAATGAAGGGGTACAACCAAAAGTGTATAACAACAGGGGTACATGGACTGAACCACAAATTAACATACAACACAAATTATAAAACACACTGCTACAGAGTTCCATAAAAATAAAATTGCAAATATAAGCCAAAACAACTTTTTTTCCAGATATTTGGACAGTTGCTCATTGAGGAAGCCAGATAAGAAAAAAAATATACTCATTGATCATCAAGAAATAAATGAAATAACATCTTTAAAATGTTCCTGAACTCATTTTTGAAATTATTTTCAATTCAGATACATCAGCATGATTTTTTTTTCTTGCTTTAATCTTCAATAATCTGAAAAGTCTGAAAAGACTTAGACATGCTGTGTTTCAATATCCATCCCCCCAATAATTGACTAACCTACCTGTCTTGGTTTGAAAGACAGGTATCTGCCAGGGAGGGCAAGACCTCCCTTTGGAATGGAGAATTCAAACCCCCTCCCTTCGAATTATTAAAACTTTGATATTAAGTCGGCTCTCAGGCAAGGATATGGGGATAGGAATAACAGCTCTTTACTAGTATGTACAACAAGGCAAACAAACAACAACAACTACAGCATTAATAATAAACAAAACCAGGAACCTCGAGGGGCTTTTGTTTCATAAAAGCCCGGGGCAGTCTGGTCTCGGTGCAGGGCTCCCTTGGTGCTTCAGCANTACCCTTTCCTAGCCATTTGTATTGTTTTGGTCAAGCGCCCATAAGTAGCCAGCAGTTAGTCTCCTAGTGACTTTGTGGGAAAAAATTCTATAGGGAAAAAAGAAAACCAAATCTAATCCCCAACACTACCTCATCTCCTTTCATAATTTCATGAATAGAGGGAGTTTCAGAAAACAGTAAGAGACTGAAAGTGGAAATGGGTTTTCAAAGTGAATTTCTGTACAATAAAACTATTTTAAAACAATATCTCAAAAGAGGGTAAAATTAATTTTAATATGCTTTCAAATCACAATGGTATTGCTGAATCATCTAATTACGAAAACTTGCTAGCCAAAGAATTCTGGCTTTTTCATCTTAAAAACGTGTAATATGTCTTGGACATACTTCCACTGGTTTCATATGCTGAAGTTACCAATCTTCTTTATTAAAACCTTGGAATGTCACTTTTCCTACCAACCCTTCTGTTCTTTCAGTCTTGATATCATCTTGTTTCTTTCTTATCTCTATAAAAGTAATCTATCACTTGGTGGCATAATACCTCTTAAGAACCAAAAACTTTGTCACATTTTTTAAAAATTTTTAAGGTCATCCTTTAAAGAAGATGGCATACTTAGAAAAGAATGTCTCTTTGTGCTATTCTTCAGTAATTCTTCATTCCAGTCCAGTTTCTTGCCAATATATTCCTTCTCATCAATTTATAATAAACTGCAAATGAAAATTCACTGTATGTCACCCAATAATTTGGGAACTCAAAATTTTGCATGCCAGCCTCCTGAACAAACCTTCCCTCCTGGAAGTCCAAATTCCTTTCTACTTGCCTTCTTGTCTTTCCTTAGGATCTTGAAGCTCTATTCACTGTAGTCACAAGTGCCATTTATTATCATTATAGTTAGGCAGATATTCCTTATTTATCAGCTGCAGAAGTACAGCAGCATCTGAAGTTAGTCCAGGATGTGCTTTCAACAGTTCCTTACGCACCCTGTCACCTTGTCTGCCTATCTTTTTACAACTCCTACTATCCATACATCACGTTATTTCAGTAGTTCATATACTCTGCTATATATTTAGTATTCTCTGTAATTTCTTATTGGGATCCAGTTCCTTGTTTCTATCCTGTGCTGTGTATGTTAGAACAAGGGCATTTCAGATGGATGTAGAGTCACTTCTCTGCTTCTAGGGAAATGTGAACATCTCCCTCATTATCCCTTCCCACACACATCCTCCTGCATATTTCAGGCTTTGGTATCCTTTCTATGATGAATCTTGCTTAAAGTTCTCTTCATTGTGTTATTCAGAGGCAACTGTGATGCCTGAATCCTCTTTATCCTTAGCAGCTCTTATTCCTTGAAGTGGATTAATAGTTACAGGAGCCAAAGTCCTGAACATGACAACCCTGCAGGCAGGAGGTGAAATGCAGTATGCGTGTGTTTCTGTTTCCTTCCCCTTTAATAGCATGATTCAGGGCATCACCATCTGGACTTTGCTCCTCTCTTTGAGCCCTAATTGTTTCCAACTTCCAAGTCTCATCGTCCCGGAAATCTTTGTCCTACCCCTGCTCAAGCACAGGTTTTGAACATTCCTCCTGTTGGCCATGGGGTTTAGGCTCTGGACTGTGCCAGATCTCTGCGAAGATTCTTTCACTTTCCCATACATCTTCCCTGATGCAACATACTCTTCTCACCTCCTCCCTCATCTTATTCCTTTGGCTTAGAAGCTTGACCAGAGCACACCTACTGCAGCTGAAGGTATTCCCAGCTTGTTGGAGTCCAGGGCAGGTGGAAAACACCTTGGACTGCCCTGGGGGGGTCTGAGATCCTGGCTGAGACCCCAGGAAAGCACAGTCTTTGACCTTAGTCCATAGGAAAAACTTCCAACACTTGTAGATGAGTTAAAAATAAAAAAAAAAGATTTAAAATAGAGTTAGTTTAGTTTGTCACAGGGTGAAAAAATGTGGTTTTGGGTTTTTAGTATGGAAGTAGATCAGAGCAAGATAGAGAATTTTAGGCATTGTCTCATGTTCTTCTTCGTCTACTCCATCTTCTGCTGTGACAGTGGCACAAAGACATTAGTAGAATGAAATCGAAGGAGAAATTGCATGTTTAGAATAAGTGATAGTAATTGGCACAAAACCATAAATATAGTACATTTTTAGAGTTAATTGGATTAGAAATCTTTAAAATGACCTTGCACCCTGCATCCATGTTCCTGTAGCTGCTTTTTCCCTTAGCACGCTAACCCTCCTGTAAGACCTTAAGATAAGAAATAGAATAAATGTCTTTGAAGACCGAGCTGCAGGTTCTGTCTCATCTTTCAATCCTGGTACAGGACTCATAGAGACAGAAAACCCCTAATTAGGGGGATTTTAGGGTAAAAATCCCGACACCAGCTGCTACCTAAGAGAAGAAAATCTGGTTCATTCTGCAGCCCAAGGCGCAATGATTAGGCCTCCTCTTGGAAGTCTGACTTGGGGCAATGTCTATGCTAATCTACCAGTCACATGAATTAAACTGTGTCCTTTTGTATCAGTTGAGCTGTCTGGGAGTCTCAAGAAGCATATTGGGTACTTTGGAATTACCCTGTTTATACCAAATTTGTATCGACTACCTAGCTCTCCTTTGCATGATCTATTTTTAGTAATTTTGGTGTGCTGGCATTCCCTGCCCTCAGTTTCCAATAAGAAACTGGGCACAGATCTCTGCTTATTCTGAGAGCATGCCTACTTGGCAGTAACTGTGTATCTTGGCAGTCACTGTGACTCAGTTCGCAGCTCCCTGGCGAGTAGATGCTTGTGCTTTTCATTTCTATTTTTATCCCTGTCAATTGCAGACATTCACGTGAGAACAGGTACAGGCTCTGGTAATGAAAAGGGATGTATCTATATAGAAAGATATCTCAAAGATTAAATTACGATAAGGCAATGATGATGCTTTTGAATAGGAATTTTCTATGTCCTTTTATTTGTAGTTTTCTCAGATTGCTTAAAGGCATGGTTTGCAAGACATTTTCCATTTAAGGGCCCAGCTTACAATTACATGAAATATATGACACTAGTCTGAAAAGGCTAATCCTACTTTTACCATTCTATTCTCTTGATGTTTTACTCCTGGCTTATTTCAGCATTTTAGAATCTATGAGGTTATGGAACATGATGAGGTAGCGTGTAACCCTACGTGGTCAAAAGTTAATTGGTATTTAAAAGCTTAATTCCAAAAACGTGTCAATGTTTTGCAGCTTATTTTAACAGCACAGTAGAAAGAGAACAGCAGAATGGGGGCATTATAAGCACACCAGTGTGCTGTCGGAATTTAGACCTAAGATATTTAATTAGCTGAACAAGCTTCTGTGTGGAGGTCTCTTTACATAAAATAGATTATTTGCCACCTTTAAGAATAGTGAATCTGAGTTGTTTTGTAATTACTGTGGAAAAATACCGCCTAGGGAGATAAAAATTTAGTCTGAACAAAGTTTTAATCTCAGTAAGTATGCAACAAGTAAAGAGTGTAAGCAATATTTACCCAGGCATCAAGAGAAGCAATACCTAAAATCTCCTGTCAGACTTAGAATGAGTTGCAGTTTTCATGTTTCAAGTGGCAGATTCATAACTTTGTACCTCCTGTAGCAATGCTCATTTTAATCATTTGATGTCAGCTTAAAATTCAACATTATTATTGATTAAACATGTCATTAAACTCATTCTAACATTTATATCCCCGACTTCTGTGAATCAATATCTTCAGACCAAATGAACCATTTTCAATCCATGGGAACTAATTTTCAGTCTGCTAATTTGTTTTTTCACAAAGAAACTTTGAGTACTAACGTGCAACTATGTGAAAATTATGACCCTTGATGGTCTTAGAATACTATTAAATGTTTAAAAATATATATACTATAAATCATATTTCAGTAGGCTTTTTTTATAACTAGTGGCTAATAAAAATCCTACTAGGCAGTAATATTATACTCTAAGTACTGTATTTATTCTGATTTTCCAGTTCATTGGCTTGATGTTTACTATCTTCTCTGTAAGTATATTGAATGTACTCAAAATCCACAGAAAATCACCGTGCATTCAAAACAAATGAGCTCTGAGGCAAATGACTTATTTCTATTGTGGAGTAATTATTATTGGATATTTCAGATTGAGAGAATGGATTAGTTTTTCACCGCAATTCACATATTTTGAATTCTTTTAACAGGCTTGCTGCTCTCAGTCAAGTCCTATGTAATTTAAAATATTTCTAAATAGATACAATGCATTCTCCTCTGAGTATTCTGTGCAATAAATTATATTTCATAAAGTCTAATTAAATTGTCAAATAATGCAAATAAATTCACTGAAAGAATTTCATAATATGTAAAAAGAAGAATGAAATCTACGTATTCCTAGGCTTTAAGGAATTATGGACAGAAGAATCAAAGAAATGTGTGTGCATGCAAGCTTTGGTGCCATTTTTGAGGGCTGATTAGGGAATCTTCTGAACTTAATTAAAAACCAAGTAACAGCTCAAATTTGTGTAGCATGGTTGCCAACCAGTAATTAAAAACCACACAGATGACTAGGGATCAGACTTTAGGTAGAGGCAGATGTGATTTTTTGGGTTTTTTTCTATTGAAGTATATTAAAAGATTCAGAGTTCTAAAATACTGGTTTCACTGAGAATTGAAATGTATTCTGAAAAAAAAAAATGTGTCTCAGGGTACAAAATGTTCTTTGATCAACCCCAATTTTGAAATCCTTGAAGTAACTAATTTGGTTAAATTCTTTATAGATTTTCACAGGTTAATTTGCCTCCTCCATTTGCTCATGACAGGACTTCCTTCTGCCCAGCACAGTGCCCAGAAACCTGGGGTCTTTGCCTGGGCTGAGACAGAGCTGCCACTTTCCTCTTCGCAGTAGTGAATTTTCCAGGATCACAAGCACATGCATATTGTGAATTCCTGAGAGCCAACACAGACCCTCTGACTATGTTGTACCCCTGTGCCCAGATCTCAGCCCCTCTTACCTACCCCAGAAATTTCTACTCTCCGCCTACTCTAGCTCAATGCTTACAACAAACATGCAGCAGTCACACACTTGTCCCACGAGCACAGAGACCCACAGCCCAGCATAGACCCTGCCAGCACCTGAGATCCCTGTTGAGACCCAACCCACCTACTCTGCAGCAGGTACAACTTAAAATCAGTTTGTGAATACACACATCACACACACAGTTTGGGGATGATGCAGACAGCTGTTGCCCAGCAGCTGGAGCTAGGTATATAGACTTTTCCAGGTCCCTCTTTCACACTGGTCCTTTTCAGTAGCTGTTTTTTTGGGACACACATAATTCCAGTCCCTGTGTCTGGAGTCTAAAAACCCCCTACTCACTCCAGTTGCTGGCATGGAGACCCCACTGGCTCTGGGAGCTGACAGAGTAGCCCAGCTGAAATCTGACTCCAGTGTTTGGCACCATGTTTCATTCACACATAGGTCTCAAGCAGATGGTGTTGAGTCCTTTTGGGACACACGTAACATAGGAAGTAAGATTACACAGAGAGAGAGTTAA
The DNA here is from genome assembly GCA_013397315.1 of Donacobius atricapilla. Lineage (NCBI taxonomy): Eukaryota > Metazoa > Chordata > Aves > Passeriformes > Mimidae > Donacobius > Donacobius atricapilla. The sequence goes on along the minus strand of WBMY01002813.1, from coordinate 157,549 downwards.
GAGAAGGCATTGTAAGGTAGAAGAAGATGTAGAAGAAGGGAATACAGGTGACCTCACCCCTGATAAGTAACAGCTGTGTTAATTAACCAATACAGCCTCGCTCCTGGTGAGTAACAGCTATACCCAGTAAGGATGAGTGAGATAAAATGGTGTGGGTTGAAAGGGGAGGATTATCATAGAGGAGGAACCTGGAGGAGGATGAATTAGAGAGAGACTCATGATGCAGGATCCTGGGGAGAGAGAATCACTGCTACGAGGTCAGTCTGGGTCTGCAGCTAGAGCCTGTTTTTAGAACCTGCAGTCACAGTCTATCTAGGTAAAATCCTGTGTTCAGAAGCTGTAAACTAGTACGTGTAGTCATAGTTTAGCAGGAAATAACCAGCAGTCAGAGGCTGCAAGGGAAACCTACAGTGGGAGCTTGCTTCAGCCTGAGTCAGTGAATAGTTGGAGTCAGGATGGCTAAGCCAGAAGGAGGAATAAACCAGGACCCTTTTTATGCTGTGATAAACAAGTAGTCTGTGCCTTGGCTCATTTTTACTCTCTAATAAGAGAGCTGCTGCAACAAGAAGACAGGACAGACTTCATTGATCAGGTGCAGGGTTCAGCCAAAAGAACATGCTCATTGGCAAAGTTTTACACATAGTTGGCCTCTTTTATACCTTTTTCTGACTGTCCCCATTTCCGTAGCTCCCTGCTCCCCCTTTCCCTACCAATTGCATCACTGCTTGGCACAGTCCCACTGACTCCCTCCAACAAGTAGGACCTTCCAGGCTTGCATTCTTGTCAGTTGCAAGGTGTTGGTTTGTCTGCAGATCACTGATATGCCATTGCTTAGTGTGACTGATCAGATGTACTTCTGATTGTCTCATTCCTTTTCTACATGACCCCCCTTTTGAAAAAAAAACATTTTCACATCCCACATACTCTTACCAATTTTTGCCACTGACCAGGTTTGTTCTTATCATGACCTCCTTTATCATGTATCAGGCTGTTATGTTTTGGGGCTTCTTTGATCAGGTGCCCTCGGAGCAGCAGACACACCCTTTGCACATAAGCTTACACTTCCAAATTCTCTCTGATTATGTGCGCAAAGTCTGTATAAGCTTTTTTGATTGCACTGCCTTTGACATTTGAATATGGGTCCTATCACACAGCATGAATTACAGGCATCAAAAACTGAAGCTAATGTTACTATCATCAGGAGTTCACATTAAAAATTTTATTTATATTTTAGAATACTTTTCTCAGATTAGATATATTTTCAGACAGAAAATCTTAGGTAAAATTAAATGTCAGAGAAATAAATTGTTCAGATTCTCTATAGAGTATTACAGATGTACTAGTAGGATTCTCTAAGATCAACTATGAGACAACTGATAAAGAACAGGACATGCTGAAATTAGTTATTTGTAGATGAAATAAACTTTAGTATAGTTCCTTTATCCCATAGTCCCAGAAACATCTCCATTTACCTCTTACTGTTTTTGTCACTGGTATAGTCTTGGAGTTGAGGAGACAATTCAGTTCAGGAAAGGGCTATGTTCAGGAAAACAGTTGTCCTTGTTTTATCTTATGCTTGAGGGAATACATAGCACAGAACTATCATGCTACTCCATAAAATACTCTGTATACAGTAAAGAATTATTTACCCCATGTAATTAAGCCTAAAAACCCCAGTAAGTTCTTTAGCATGCAAGGATATATTAAAGACTTTTTTTCTCACTAAGACTTCACTCAGTATCAGACCTTGGTTACTCTGTGTTCAAAAAGCCCAAAGACAGAGAAGAAATGATATTTATAAGCCAAATTGGTAAATGTAATCTCAGTGGCAGTGGGTTTGTATTTTAGAGTAAACTATGCATACAACTGGTGCCAACTTCTACTATTATTTAGATAATCTTTAATGAGAAATAATGATATCCTCATCATTTCAATTGGAACACTTTTTTTCCCGTGCATGGCTATGAATGAACTCTTCCATCAGACTATCTCAGGGATTACCATACTTTTAAGTTAAACTCAGAACAAATTGTTCTCAGCTTGCATGTTATTTCAAGTGTGCTGCTCCTCTATTTCAAACCTAAAAATTGATTTGCATGCCTGAAACCATCTCGGTTGTTCTGAATACACATCTAAGGAAGGAGTATGTATTTTCCTACAGACATTGCCTCATTCAATATATTGCAATACTGATATCCCCATTACAAGTAGGATGATCCAATTTTTTTTTGTCCTGTAACTTTAAATTATTTCATCAATAAGTTGTGAATTTATGCTTTAGTATTTTTATCCAAGGTATTCAGTATCTTTATTCAGTGTTATAGTCATCTGGATGAGTGAAGATACATTTTGGAGTGCCATCAATTAAAAAATTATATCTAAGCTTTGCAGCTACAGTGCATGAGGCATGACTACATCAGGTATAAAACAATCGAAAATCAGCTTTGTAGTATCTTTTTAATTACAGAGAGTATGAGTTATGAAACAAAAGAAACTGGGTTTCTTATCTGGTTTAGACTCACTACATGAGTACAGGCAATTTAGATGTCCTTGGGCTTATTCTATATAATATTCATCTTGAAAATAAAAGGTAATAAAAGAAAGTAATCATTTACATTAGAATATTCAAGGGATACTTCTAATATGTTTGCAAAATGCTTTGAGAGACTTCATCATAAGTTTTATTTTTATGGGCCTATATGTATCTTTATATAGTGATATAAATTGCATTCAGTAGAGAAAAGTGTTGACACAGCTTATGTGTAAGACCTTACCTTCATTTCAGAACATGCAATTCTCTGCTCAGAGGCATTAATTTTCCACCTATTTAAATAAGTCATCTACTATAATGAATTCTCTTTAAATTAGAGTTTCATTGAAGGGTGCTGATTACATCTGAATAAAGCAGCAGGGGAAGTTCAGAAGGTTTTCACAGAGTGGGAATTAAAAACAGAAGACAGAGAAGCTCTGTGGGGCTTTAACTGTATCTAATTAAAACTCCCCTGCAAACTGCTTAATTTTGACCTTCAGTCTTTTTTTCAGGTGAAATAAATAAATTTTTGTTTTGTGGAACTAATATTAAAAAAAAAAGGCAAAAGGCAAGTTTTGGATTTTACTCAATGCTTAGCAACATTTAGTACCAAATTCCTTATCTAAGGTTTTTATTAATGTTTAAAAAGGCATAATCAAATTATTTGCTGTGAAAACAACATCATATTGTTTGTGAGCAAAGCTCACAGTTTATTGAGGTTTATTGTCATTTATTACAAATAGGCAGAAACATCACCATACATTAAAAAAAAAAATAAAAAGATGTTTTGCTTTCGTTGTTCCTGTTCTGAGATTTAATTAGGAATACAAGTCTGTTAACTAAGTTGATCAAGCATATCTTATGGAGATATCTCTCAATGCAGGAGCTGAAGCAAAATTTTTAACAAGTACTAGTCATTATTGTCTTAGAAAATTTCAACATATTCTTTAGCAAGTTAGAAGCTTGGAAACTCTTCAGAGATGCACAAATTTTAATCAGGTCACTTGCAATTTGTATGAGGTTGCTAATCACAGAGATGAAAGAATACCTTTCCCTAAAGAAGTTTTACTGAGAAACCAGCCCATAATAATTTTCTGTGTAGCATACTGTAGGACTATTGGTGAAAAGTGAGATAATAAGTAATGTGGGAATAAGGAAAGCTTTCATACATGATTGAGATGCCTATTGCTCAGCAGTTCTAGACTTAGGTTATTCTTGATGTAATTGGAAATAAAGCTTAAAATTCCGGAGCAGCTCACTGAAATTGTAAGAAATGGGCCTGGAATAATCTCTCAAGCAATGGTTTCAGCCTGCTACTAAAATGAATAGTAATGGTACATTTCTTTACCTCTCTTAAAAAGCTACATATCCTTAAAAAGCTCTCTGTTAAATTTACTGGAAGGTTGTTCCAGCATAAATGTATCCTTATCCATTTAGAACCAGTACTTTGATTTCCTCTTAAAAAAAGTTCTAGTCACAAGCAGGTGAAACTTTGAATCTTTGACACTCCTACAAATACACACATATACTACTGTGGGGTTTGGTTTTTTTATTATTTCTAAGAGGATGCTTTTTTTGGTCTGTCTCTTTAGGTTCAGAAACTGTAAAATTATGTGTCTGATTCTAAGTCATCCAAATAGTCTCCTTTGCAGTCAGAAGATAAATAGGTGCCTCTAAGGTGTTTATGTGTGTTGGATTACAGCAAGAAGAATCCTCTGGGGGTATTTGTTTTTCTCCCCCAAGTAAAAGCAATCTTATGACCATCTAAGCTTTAGACAGGTCCCTTCTAGAAACCAAAGATAAGGTGATCCAAAGTAACAGGGGCTTTCATTAAAAACAGTACAGAAATGAGTTCACTGGGAAAAAAAGAAGAAATCCAAGAAGAAATTTCTGAATTTGCATATTTGATTCAAACTATACTTTGAATTTTTACTTGATCCTATGGTTAACTAATACTTAATAAACAGTTAAAACATTTGATGAGCAGTTTTGGGTCAGGTTTTATTTTGAAATATGCATAGATAATCTAGAATCCAGTGCTACAAATTATACACAAGAGACAATGAATTAGAGGGGGTTTTAGAGGGTTAAAAAGATAAATTTATATCCCAATATTTATTGATATTTAGATGCTAAAGTCTTTCTAATGTGTCCTCTGTTTTGTTACCCAATGAGTTACCCAATTCCTCAGAACTAAAAGCTTTTTCCTAAATAATGATTCTTATAACAGTAAAATATTTTCAAATACTAAAACACTGCTACAGTCAATATGTATTAATACTTAGAGAAAACAATTTATATCAGGAGACAGAAATAAAAATGATACACAATAGGGACAAATTATTTTTTACAATTGATTTTGAGTTGCTATTTTGAGTGGCAGAGCAAGAAAACAAAACGTTCAATATATTTGAAAATCACTAGTTGAGGAGTTTGCCTTTTCATTCATGTAGTAGCACTTTAGCAGTGTATATCCTTATAGAAGTCTCCACATAACAGATTTTTCGTTCAGTATAGTATTAAAAAACTAAATATAAAGTTAATTGAAATTCGGGTTTAGTGTTGGGTGTAGATTTTGTCATTTTGTTTGTGGCTTTTGAGGGATTAGGGAAATCTAAGGTTTTTTCGAAAGTTGTTATATTTTCTGCTAATTTGCAGTTTTTATTTTCTGTCAGATTCATTAAGAGTCTAATATCTGCAGGTGCTTTTCAAACTATTTTGTTAGCAGATAGGTATGGTGTCCCTTATAACACAGTTTCACGCTTTGCAGTGGTGCCCAGGTTACAGATATCATGGCAGAGATAGGGAGCTATGCTAGTAATGTAAACAAGGATTTTTAGCATCTCTGGGTTTAGAATATAAGAATGTCAAAACCTGAGATTTACAGTGCAGAGAAGATGATAGCCTAAGGTGATATTATAAAGATCTGTTTTTTTCTGTCTCTGAAGCTGCTTCTGCTTTTCTCCCCCTGGATAGGTACTTTAGGACAATATTCTGTGTGTCAAGACTCCTGCCCTGCTGGCATATTATTTCACTCGACTTCCCATCCATTAGGGAGCAGCTGGTCCTATCTGCTTCCTGAAACTTTGTACCATTGCTCACAATGACTTTGAGTTCCTGCTTATTTGCATATTCTCTCTGCTATTCCCATGATTGAGTGTTCATCTGTTTAAAACAAACAAACAAACAAAAAAACCCCATCCGAAAGTAGCAGTGTAGGATCATTGACTGAAGAGTTCTGAGATTCCTAAAGTTGCTGACACATATTTAGCACAGTCTGGACAACGTCTGCTAAAACTTATGGTACTCTTGGAAGTGGGCCACCTACAACTAGCATCATGCTGCACAATCGTTTTTATTAGTTTCCCAGACAGTGATCTCTGATGAAGATATAATCCTGACACATGATAAAACAAAAAGTAAGGATGTACTTTTCCTCTTGTAATAGAAAGAATTATTTATGGAGGGGAAATGGTTTCAGAAAGGAAAAATAAATAGACGTAGAGGGATGTGTTTCTGGAAACTAAATCACAGAATTTAGAGTCATTCTTGCTGCTATGACCATGCAATCTCTAAATTTAAAGGTGTCAGTTGGATGGCCATTTGTAGAGAGAGTTTCAATACCGGAATAGGTCATCGAGCTGAGGATACAATATGATGCTTGTTTAAGGAAATTTTCTGCTTCTACTATAACCTGCCTTCTCAGACTTCCCCTGGTGTGACGTTTCCCCTTTAATTCTGGTTCTGCCTCTGCGCTGTTCAGCTATACCTCTTCATTTGTTCCTTTTTTTTTTCCTCACACCATCTATTTCCTAGAGTTCCCTGCTTTGTTCCCTTGTTACTTGTTAGTTGTCTTTTCTACTAAAAGAGAAAGCATACTAAAAGAGTTTATACTAAAAGAGAAAGTAAGAACAGGTTCAGGCCATTTGTGTTTAAGTTAGTGCTGATTTTGTGTGTGATACTTGTAAAGGCTTTGTTCTTGTGTTTGTGCAAATGTGTGTGTGTGTAACCCCAGGAATAAACATTCAGCCTTGCCATTGACTGGACCTGGTGTCAGGAGATGACAGCCATGCTCTAGCAGATCAGGAAGGAGAATGTCCCAGGGTCTTGAAACTCACAGTCCTCAAATTCCCTTTAACAAGGAGGACCCTCACACAGAGGCCATCAACTCACAAGTATTTCCAGAATCCTCAAGCAGCTTGCAATAAAGTAAACACTGCAAAAACTGCATGTGAAGGGGACCCATGCTAGAGCAGTTCAAGAGGACTTGCAGCTCAGGGAAAGGATTCACATTGGTAGAGTTCATGGGGAACTCTATCTAGTAACTGTATCTAGTGGTACAGCCCTAGCCCCCTCCATTCCCTGTCCCCTAGTGCTGCTTGAGGGGAGGAGGTAGAGAAAATTAAGACTGAAGTTTAGCCCAGGAAGAAGGGACGGACTGGGGAGGTGTTTTAAGGTCTGATTTCACTTATCATCCTAGTTCAATTTGACATGTAATAAATTAATTTTCCCTTAATCTGTGTCTGTTTAGCACAAGACAATAACTGGTGACTGATTTCCCTGTCCTTATCTCAAACCATGAACCTTTAGTTTTATTTTCTCTCCCCTATCTAACTGAGAAGGAAGAGTGATAGAGTAGCTTTAGTGTGCACCTGGAAGGAAGTCAGGCTCAATACATTACAACAAAAATGAAAGACATTTATTTGCCTAATAGTATCACAGTGATGGGCTTTCACATAATATTTTTTCTAAAAATAATTAAAGCATGACAATTTAAGAAAACAGAAAATAAAACTAATTAGCAAATGATGGACTGGTCACTAGCAATTCAGTCTCACTGATTTCATGGAAGTGTGTTTGTTTTGCTGGCAACATCCTTGTTCTGTCACAGGTAATGTAGCAAGGACGAAAATTGCAGTAGCTTTAACATTGAATACAACATTTTTCAATTCCTTCACAACATTGGCTCAAGATGTAGCCATAAAATGTGACCTTTTACTATTCATTTCACATATGATATGTTAAATCTAAAAAGAGAAAATTGTAACTAGTGTAGGAAAACAATGTATAAAAAATTCAATATGTATAAATGAAACTTGAGTTACAAGTGAAAGACATTTTGAATAAATGAAGACAAACTCTCTTTTCATTTCCAAATCTCAATAATTTTATTGGCTTAACTAAGTAACTAAGAACTACCGGACAGTACATTATACAACCTGTGTTAAATCTATTCCACATCAGTAATTGTTTAAATGCACATTCAACATCTATCATTTCCAGAATATTTTTAAAGAGCTGTATTGGTTTGGCATGAATGGTAGAAAAACCAATTGGCGATCTGCTTTGGAACTGACAGCCAAGTTGGCCAATCAGGTAAAAAGTGTACACCCCTGGGGACACACTGCTTAAATACAGGAATCTTGGGAGATTTCACCCATTTCTCGTTGGATCCGGCTGAGGTAACATCGCGGCCGGGCCGGGGGGCCCGGGCCCAGGCCCCCGCCGGCCCCGGAAGTCGGGCTGGGGGGCAGCCGTGCCAAGGCTGGCCCTGCGGGAGCTGAGCTGAGCCGAGCCGGGCCTCTGAGCTCAGCAGGTGCCGCAGAGAGGGGGAAGGCGAAGCGTGGGCCTTGCCCTGGCTCCACACCTCTGTGCAGGCGGCTGTTTGTGTGGCGCCGGCGGCCAGGAGGAGAGCGAGTGCCAGCATCGCAAA
>WBMY01002813.1:137504-149178 GCA_013397315.1 Donacobius atricapilla | reverse complement strand
GGCTGCGTTAGTGGGAACTGGAAGCCACAAACAGACTGTGTCTCTTGTGGAAAGTTACCAGAAGAATCAGGAGGAATTTGTCTTTCTCAAAAGACTGAATGAAGGACTATTTTATTAAGTGCTACTGACTTAAGAGTTCTGATGTTTTGTCTCTTTGCATTGTTTTCGTGGAAAAGCAGATTGTTGCTAGGGAGGAGGGGGGTGTCTTTAAAAAGGTTTCATGGTTGCTGGTTTTTGTTGTTTGCCCTTTAGTATGTTAATAAATCTAACTTTCTATTTTTAAGTTGAGCCTATTTTGCCTTTTTCTTCTAATCCTATACCACTAAAATGAAAATTTGGCTAATGTGATAACCACTACAAGAGCACACTGCTCTTTTTTTTTCTCACCCCCTTCCTTTCCAATAATACCTACTGTTATTTTAAATCAATTCATAACTTTTTTTTTGCAAAATCATCCAAGATGAATTGAGATTCCTAACAATAAACATTCTCCCCCATGTTTTTATTTTAAAAATTAAAAATTTTTTGTGTGGAAAAAAGGTATGATTTATATAATTTTTAATTTATTTGGATATGTTAAGATAGTAAATTAGGTCTTCAAACTACATGGGATCTCACAAGAGCATTCAGTATTTCTTCCTGTCCTTTTTTCATTAGGGACATGTCTGGCTCATGGTTCTCTGTTAAATTAAGTCATTTTGTTAAATAGAGATGTCACAAAAGCTGATATTTTAAGGTGGTTTTTTCCCTCTTATTTGCAGATTTTTAATATACACTGCATCAAAATATTTTTAGCTATCTATTACTGTTTTTTTACTGTCTTCTTTTTATATCCCAAAAGCATCATCATGGCAACACACTGTGAGAAAGAGTACACTTACTGCAGTGCGAGTTAAAGAAAGTATCAGAATCAGGAAACTGACTCCAAAGATTATTCTCAGCAAAGCTGATAGAATCATTGAATTGCAGGATAGCAGCTTTAAAGGAGCTGAAAGATCATCTAGTTCTCTCCCTGCTGCCTGAGCAAGCACTTCTTCCATTGGAGCAGGTTTCTCAGAGCTGCATCCAATCTAGTCTTAAACACTTCCAGGGATGGAGCATCCCCAACAACTCTGGGCAATCTATTCCAGTGCCTCATCGCCCTCGCAGTAAAGAATTTCTTACTAATATCTAGTCTAAATCTCTCTGTATTTACTCTAAAAACATTACCACTTATCACATTGTGGTCCTATCACAATCTACCCATGTAAAAATCACTTTTCCTCTGTTTTTTTAAACCCTTTTTAGGTACTGGAAGGATGCTAGAAGGTCTCCCCAGAGCCTTCTCTTCTCCAGGTTTAATTGCAAGTCTCTCTCACAGCCTGTCATCGTAGGAAGGGGGCTCCAACCCTCTGATTATTTATTTGGCCTTCCTCTGAACTTGCTCCTACGGGTCTATGTCTCTTTTTTCCTGGGGACCTCAGAGCAGGATGCAAGACTCCAGGTGGGGTTTCACGAGGGTAGAATAGTGGAGCACAATCTCCTTCCTGAACCTGCTGGTCATCCTTATTTTAATGAGTCCCATGATTCATATTAATTCTTTCCCTTTCCTTCCAAAACTTGAAAGCAAATGCTTCTCAGGACACAGTTATAGGAAGTGAAAAAAAAATTCTGAGCACATAGAGTGAAATCTGCCAAGATATTCTGTAGCTTTAGAAAGCATTTTTCCCTTCAGAAATAAGCACACATCCTTTCTATCCAAACTGATTAGGCTCAAGGGGCTTTTCTAGGACGAAGGAATACTGCAGCTGTCTAAGTGGAGAAAAAACTTTTTCAAAACTTGAAACTGAGTAACATATGAAAAAATTATCCAAAGTATAGATTGCAACCTTGATTTTTTGGGACTGATTCTTGAAGCCTGTCAGTAAATGGGAGCTTAAATATGGGATATTTCAATCTGTCACTGAATTATTTCAGTGAATTTCTACAGGATGCATACACACTTTCTTACTAACTTGGATTTGGCAGGAACTGTTTACAGCTCTCAGTGAAATCCTATGCATTCTGCCCAGTGAGGATTTGGTGAAGAGATTACACGCTGAAGATGTATACATTGTAAAGTCTAACTATTGTAACATTGTCTTGTACATGACTGTCTCTGAAAGAAAGGAAGAAATAGAAAAAACCTAAATAATTATGTGCGTGTAACCCTCTGGGCTAGAGATCAGAGGTAAAAGGGCTATTTGCTGCCATCTATTGATAAACTGGACAAAGAGGTGGAAAGAGTGGCAAGCCCTGTGTTACATATTCTCTCTACCATGTTACTAAGTCTTGTCTAGTTTTTAAGTTTTCCTTAAGATTACCTTGTGGGACCAATGAAATATCAGTACAATTTTTCTGATACTGAAAACCAGCCAGTATGACTGTTCTCAGGGAGGTAACTTAAAACTTCATGGTGCTTTACTGTGAAAAACAGGAGATACGAAACTCATTCATGCTTTGTGGGAAGAGTGAATCCTTGGTAGTTTGTGAGTAATACAGTCACATAGATGAGCAAAATCATATACACAATATAACCATATACATTATTAAGTACCCCATCTAGAAAAATTACACAAGAAAATGTGACAATACTGGGGTGATACGAGAGAAGATCTGCAATAACAAACAGCTACAAAATAAGACTGTTGACTACAAAAAAAAAAAACAACAACTTTTATGATCAAATTTCCCTAGTTTTATTCAAATTTGTTACCATTGAGAGATTTTGTCCAAGTTTTGCATTGAATTTCACCCATATCTGTGTAAATCCAGAACCCAAAATTTCTTTTGACAAAGTTCAGCGACAAGTTTTTATTCATTTGTAGTTATTCAGTATAAGACAGAAGGAAAATCAAGGTAAATTATCTTTCTTTCCCTTCCTCTTTCCCTTCCTCTTTCCCAATAAAATGGAATATAAAATAATGACTATTTGGGACACTTCACTGAAGATGTTTATCAAAGAATTGTAGAATGGTTTGAGTTGGAAGGAACCTTAGAGACCATCTAGTTCCAAGCCCCCTGCCATGGACAGGGACAACTTTCGCTAGACCAGGTTTCCCAAAATCTAAGTTGGCCTAAACTACCAGGGATGAGGCAGCCACATTTTCTCTGGGCAACCTGTTCTGCTGCCTCACCACCCCGACAGTAAAAAATTCCTTTTTGATAAGTAATCTAAATCTACCCTCTTTCAGTTTAAAGTCATTACCCCTAGTCCTATTAATACAAGTCATTGTGAAAAGTCCTCACAATTTCCCGTAGGTCTCCTTAAGTACTGGAAGGCTGCTAAAAGGTCTTCCCAGAGCTTTCTTTTCTCCAGGCTGAACAACTCCCACTCTCTCAACCTGTCTCCATAGGAGAGGTGCTGGAGCCTGAGATAAAACATCATCTTCTTGCTCCTCAGCTGGACTCACTCCATTAGGTCCATATCCTTCTTATGCTGGGGTCCCCAGAGCTGGATGCAGTACTCCATTGTGGGATCTCTTGAGAGCTGAGCAGAAGAGGTGAATCATCTCTTTTGTCTTGCCAGTCAAGCTTCTTTAATGCAGCCCAGGATATGGTTGGATTTCTGGGTGCATATTGCTGGGTCATATTGAGCTTCTCATCCACCAACTACCTCAAGATCTTCTTTTCAGCACTGCTCTCAATATATTCTCTCAATCCCTCAATCCATTTGTTCAGTCAAGACATTTGGGTGTAGAAATTGGGCTAGGCACAGCAGGGCATGTATATGTGGAATTCTAGAGCTGCCCAAATTATGCCCTGAATGACTACTGCAAAATGAGAGAAAAATTCAATAGGAAGATTCAGTCATCTAACTCTTTTCAAGTATTCCATTTTCTCAAGACAGTCTATTAATTCATATTTTCAGATGACTGGCTGGTGAGGTCCTACATCACCCCAGGAATTACTGACTAAAGAAGTAGCTGTGCACACAGTACCAGCCCTGTTATCTCTATCAGCAATTCATCTGGACTCTAAAAGTGCAAAATCTCTTCTGCCTTCTCCCTCTATTATGACTATTATACTGGCAACAAATACCGTTAAGAATCTTGCACTGCGTGTCATAAAAAAACTGAAAGAAGAATTAAAATGACAGTTAAGATGCAGAGTCTCTGGAATTTATAATGCAAAGTAAGAATTTGGTCAGCATCACCTCTTTCCAATGAGAGAGCTCATGGAAATGCAGAGTAACTGCATTTTTCTCTTAGCTTAACAATGAATGATTGCTACTAGCTTCTAAAATGTGCCAAATCACGTGTTTATCTGCTTTCAAAAATCAAAACTTGAGTGAGGAAAACCAAGCTATGATTATGAGTTCTATGTATGAGAGGAATTCATATAACAAATATAACAATTACTCTTGGGACAAGAAAAATGCATAAGAAAGGAAAGTAAGATATAATGATCTGGGGGAAAAGAGACATGAAGATGGAACAAAAGATAAAGTGAATAAACTGATGAAGGGAGGGAAGAATGTCTAATGCTGTGAATAAATAAATTATAACTATATTAACATTTCTTTTTACCTAAAAAACAGTTACATTTTCTTTTTACTTTGATCCACATTTTTTACCTAAATACAACAAGACAGTTAAACAACATGAAACTTGAATTATGAGGGCAAAAAATGCCTGCAGAATTTTACTGCAGTATGACTGGAATCAAAGGAAAATCAAAACAGCAGCTTCAAAGTGCTCACAACTTTTTGCTTGGACATTCTAGGCAGATCTAGGCACAAACAGAACAGTTGTATTCCCAGTTACAAGACAGGTAAGAGATTCTTGAAGGCCCAGATTTTCATGTTATTCAGTTCTTCTGCAATAAAGTTACAAACCATTCTGTTCATAAAGTGTTTTCTTGGGTAACATACGATAACAGATGGAAGTGTCTTTATGAAGAATCTATAACTCTGGAAGCTAGGCGGATGAAGTATTTCAATCTTAGATTTCCCTCATCTTTCCCCAGAGGGTATCTGTTGAAAGATATTTTGGTCCCAGTTAACAAATACATAATTAAACAATAGAACTATTCAGATAAAATGAACTTGGAAGAAGTTTTAACTAGGCAAGGTTTGAGATGAGCCCTCCATATGCTTATCTAATCTCCGAGCTGTATTTTCAAGTATTGTGCTAATTAAAAGATAAAACAAAACAAACGAAATCCTTCCTTAATGTGTTCGGCATATTCTAGCTTGTTAGGCAGCCTCGGGCAGTCTGGCCTAACACAAGCTGGGCTGAACACAACAAGCAATCAGTACTTCTTTTCAGTATTCTACTACTATAGAAATGTGCCTGTGAAGTGCACTGATCTGCAACGATCAAGTTCAGTTAAGAGACATTTCAGAACAACTTTTAGCTGTATAAGGCATTTGGCAACACAGGCAACACCCTGGGACTTTGCAGAACTGTAATTCCAGGGAAACAGAAAGAGTCTTATTCCAGGACTTCTACAGGGGATCAGCTGAAAGTTTTTGTGGAAAAACCAAAACAAAACTCCTCACTAAGCCAACTACCAAAACTAACAAATCAAAAACTAACTAAACAAAACTTCCAAACCTAAACAAATAACAAAAAATCCCAACAACAATGAAATTTGAAAAAAAAAAAACCCAGTCGCTTAGTCAGACAATCCACAACCATAATATTGATTGTATTGGATGTTATGGACATGCTCACAGAAGAACATCCCTTAGCTATCTTGAAAACGTCAATAATCTTAATAAAGTTGAGGTGATCTGTAGGAACTTAAGAACAGATAAGGATCTGTGAGTGCTTAAAAGCTGGATACTTAATAATCTATGTAGCAGATGAGCTGGCAGATGAGACAACTTCTAGAAGGAAAAAGAAATTAACTGGGGATTATAGTAATAATTTAGAGATTAAAGGTAATATTTGGTTGAATACAACTGATGGAAGAAAACATGCAATCATTCTGTGGCACAGAAAGAGAATTAACTTTGAGAGATTTTATTTTAGACATGCAGAGATGATCAAACATTGAAAACGTTACCTCTCAAAATTTTCAAAGCTGGGTTCTTCCACTGCCATTCCTTTTAAGAAAATAATGCCATTATAGAAAGGCTGCCATGGAAAAAAAAATTGAAAAAAGCTCATGTTTAAGTCACATTTACAGTAAATATTAATGAAAGAAAAATTGTGAAAGCTGAACTAAATATAAATTTACATTTTCATTACAAAAGTTGTTTTCTAGCATATGAAACATGCTAAATAAGTTTAAAAATAATAGAACAGCTTGTTTATACTTAATATTCATTCATTGTCAGAAACAATCCAATGTGATGAGAATTCATCAACTGAATGTATGTTTCTCTTTTTTTGCTTTATTTTAAATTGTGACAGTTAAAATGGCTAACATCATCATAATAGCAGAAATAAGCCTTGTCTCTTTCAGAAATAAGCAGAGATTATCTGGAAACAAGACTGAGACACTGAAAGTAACAGAATCTTTTCTGACCTCCAGCAACAATGTTGATAAAATACTACTGCATTTTAGAGATGCTTTAGTGGTAGCTAATTTGAACACTCTTGTGCTCTTTTGTACACCATATTTCCCATCAGAAAACAGTCGTCTTCAATTATACTGTCTGACCAGTGGAGCATCTGGGAGCTTTTTTTCATGAAGGTGTATTTTTCTTTCTCATATCATGATAGGCGCAGTTTGGCCATCAGATTGAGTTGGAATATGCGACAGTGAGAAAAAATGAATATAAAGAAATGTATTTCAAATTATTATGGCAGCTTCAGCTGGGAAAAAAAAATATGAATGTCCTATTTGTGGAGAGTTAGGGAGCTTTTATTGTTAGCACAGAAATTATTCTTAGAAAGTTGTCACTTTTTGAAGGAAAAGGAGGTTTTACTGTAAACACAGCTTTCTGTGTAAATAATAGATATGGAATATTTTTATGACAATTTTTTTTGATATGAACATTAGTTATGTGTTTCACTGTACCAGAGTTTCAAAGGGAATCTTGCCCTTGATTTACAAAGCCCTCATGATATACTGTATTATGTATTCACTACTGAGTATTTGTTGTAAGAAGGGCAGGACAGCATCAGGTTTTTGCTGTCTTCATATTATAAGAATTTAAATGAGTGCTGATACAATTAGAAGAGCATAGTGGTTTAAAATTTAGCTGTAAAGCACATGAAAGTTTAAATCAAGGCTAACAATCTCCATCCAGTAGAAAAGTAAGATGTCAATACAACGTCTACTGTTGGGCTAAACCAGTCATGCCATAAAGAGTTCTCCTATTAAATTCTATGGGTGAAGTATTTTATAAAAATGCTAATTAAGGTTTAGCAAAATCTGTTTTGCTCTGCATTTACTTTTAAAAAATGTCTGTTCAGCATTGAAAAATAGGAACATGGCAGATGTTGTGGAAAAATCAGCATCTATTGAGGGTTTCAAGTGTCCTAAAAAAGAATTACTGCCTTTCTGAATAAGATCAAAGGAGAATTTTTGTTAAGAAGGGAAAAAGAAAGTAATTCTAGTGAACAAAAAATAAAATAGCATATGCATCTATTTTTTAAACAATCAGCTGCTGTAAGTGATGTACATTTTGTTCTGATAGTAATAGCTTAAATTTCTATTGTACTTCTACTAACTGTTTTTGGCTATAAGAATAAAAGCGAAGTGTAAGGGAAGAAAAAATGCTACTGATTTTGATAAAGTTAAGAGGTTGACCCTGACAAATGACATTATGTAGGACCAATAGTGAATATAAGGGGGAAAAGCAGGCTAAATTTCTAGGTGTTAGAGGAGGGAAATCTAATCTCTCCGTGTTTACAGAATAAATGGATTTACAGATAACTGGATAAAAAATACTTTTCTGAAAGATTCCCATGTTATTCCTCAGTCAAAGATCAGTTTTCAGGGATGCAAGAAATCCAGTGATTTCAAAAGAATCCCCAAAATAGAATATGACTCAGGAAAAGACCTTAAATATGCAATCCAATACTATTTCAAGTTATAACTTAAAGATTGGAAACTGTTTAGCACCACCTTTGATTCTCTCAAGTGGACAACCAAATACCACAGGGGTTTTAAACATTTTTTTAATAAATATACAAATATTCAGAGTAAATTCAATAGAATTTGCACGAATTATGAAAAAACTCTGGTCTTGTGGGACTTAACAATTTACTTCTCAAAAGCCAATAATGTCTGCAAGCACTTGTGAAAAATAGGTAGTTTATTTCTGGTCTTTTTTGTGAGGTATTTAATTTTTATTCTGAACAAGGTCTTTACTATTATGCAAATGAATTATTACTTCTCTGCTAAGTTAAACAGACATATTTGAATTACTTGAATAACAGAGACATTTTCTCTTGAAAAGTTTCCTGCCTTGGCCCTGCTTAGATGCATAGAGTTAGTGCTATTTTCAAGGTATTACTGCTCTGCAATGGAGAAGGCAAGGAACTGAAGATGAGACATAATCTCCCTTGATTTAATGTTCCATTTTCAGGTCAGCAGTTTTACTTCATAGACCTTCAAATACAACTGAGAAGAGCTCCAAAAGGTATGTGAGTGAGGAACTTGTCTGGGTGCGAGGATGAAAGAAAAAATCCCAGGGTTTCCAGCGCAGTGCATAAGGCTTTGCTTTCTGACAGAGACACCTACCAGGTTCTCACATTATAAGGGACAAGGGAATTAATACAAAATGAAGTGTAAGAGAGAGAAGAAGGAGGGAGATCTGTTTCCATTTACAATATCCCTCAAATCCTATCTTCTTTCCTTAAAGTTATTAATATTTACAATTCATAGTTATGCTGTGATGCTCTCATTTTTATTTTCTTTCCTAAAATCAGTATTATAAGTCAAATATAGTTACTACCAGAAAAGGGAAAGAGCCCTTCACTACTTTCATGATTTTGAGGCTTTTGTAATGTCTTTTTATTTCTGTAGTAAATAGAGATCCATAAATTTCCATTCTGCACCACACACAATGTGACACGGAAAAACTTATGTCTGAATGGAAAGGAAAGATAGGGTAGAAGATAATAAAAACTGTAATAACTTGATAGTATGTATCTCAGATCTCAGGATAATGAGACTTCTAATGCAGTGCATTTTCTTCCCAGCTGCATTTTCTGCATATGTATCTGATAGTTTCAGAATTCTTTTCTTTTGTTTAGAAAGAATTTAATGTTTTTCTTAAGGGGGAAAACAAACAAACAAAAAGATATCAAATTGTCATCTGGATTTAATTTATGAAATCTTATTTTAGATGACCGACTTATTGGCATTGACATTTGATTTTATCAGTCAGACTCCTTTTACAGTCTGTGGAGAGGAATAAGCACTTTTGTTGTGCAATAAATAAGTAAAGCACAAAACCTCTGATCTGGGAATTCCTGCTCTTCCCCTTTGCCAGCTTAGGAGCTGAGATATAAAAGACAAGTTATAGAGTTCACAAACGTTGGAGAGGCAGTGGGGGAACAGATCTGTGTTGTAAACCAATAGGGGAAAAAAAAAAAAATTCAGATAGCTTTTTTGTAACAGCCAGCAGAGTTATGATGAAAACATTTTATATGAAAATTCAGATAAGTTTACTGGGGAAAAAAACTGCAGATCCAGAGTGCGAAAATATGAAAATTATTTTAAAAGATTTCTCATATCAAACACTGAAATACTAAAACCCAAATGCAACTCTTTGGATTGAATAGCAAACAACACTGTTTATGAGTAGCAGACTTCATGAGCCTTTGCTACCCAGAAAGACAGCTGACAGCTCTGTGATTTGGCAGCTGCAATAGCTTTACTGAAAAATGAAAAAATTTAGGAACTGTTCTAGCTAGCTGTGTCTCAAGAATTGAATCCTGTGATCACTATTTTAAATCAGAAATTATTTATGTGGTTATCACACATTATTCTATTCATTTTCTTTCTCACTGTCAATTTTTTTTATTTCACTTCAACAAACTACGTTTTTTGGTTCTTTGTAAATTCAGAGTTTAAAAATATTGAATATCAAGATAGTTTATTTCCCCAGATTTCTGAGTGATGTCCAGAGCCGATATTCATAAATAACCCTAGAAACTCAACCTGCCCTTTGTAAAAACCACTCATGTCTTGGATAAAGAATTTCACATCCAGAAAACTAGTTGTAGTGATAGATTTTTGCATTGTACAAATTTAAAACGAGGTGAAATGAAATACAAGGAAACTACTGAGATACTGATTAGGGCATGCTGCAAGCAGCTGCTTGGCAGTATGATCATAGATCAGAGCCCTGTGGATCATTGTGATGTATATTAATAAATAAGTGTAGACATGGTCTAAATGCCCAGAAGATGTTGATAAAATCTGGTTCAGATAGCAATCAAAGAGTGCCTTTGGCACTGTATGACAAAACATTGCATTGATAGTATAGCAAATGAGGACAGCATTCCTTATCTGTTCCTGGTACTTGTGAGGGAGGACAAGAGAAAAGTATGCATAATGTAAAACGGAAGGAGAGTACAAAATATTGGTCACAACACTAAAAAGGTTAATTTTTTTGTTCTTTTCATTCAAAAAATGTCACAGATTTTCACACAAAGAATTAGTCACAAAAGCTTCTATTTCTGAAAAATTATCTAATCCTATTCATATACTAAGAAATTACAACAACAGCTATTTTGACAGATCTGTTGTCAAGTGATGTGGCTGCTGGGAATAAGATATTCCACTAAAATGTACCTTCAAGATGGTGAACAGGATATCTCACTCCTCAGGAAGCTATCATGACTAGTTTTTTTTACTTATTAGAACACACAGTAAGTCAGAAGTCAGGACTTCTATTAAGTAGATAGGACTTTAAACTTAATATTTATGAGAAAAACCCCTTTTTTGCTATCCAGTTGTACAAGACAAAGTTTTTACCCTTTAAGAAATGATATATTTTGTATTTTTTTAAACATTCACAGATCTTCCTGTTTTGATTTTCTTGTTGTTTTGTTTTGGTTTTAATGTCTAGTTTTGGGTAGGTGGTGTTTTGTTTTGTTTTGTTTATTATTTTGAGAGGAAGCGGAATTAAGACAGGCAATAATTTATTGTGGATTTTATTTTCAATAATGGGAATATCTTTGTAGATGAACAATATTGATATAAGAACACAGATTTTTGGAGGAGAAAATTTTCTGGATGTTTCCTTTAGCAGCCCCTCCTTTGCATTTTTAGACAAGTTTATTTATTTCTGTTCACACATGCACGCACCACACAGACAGATAGCTAGACAGACACATGCATGTGGAAACAAACCAAGAAACCATATTATTCATCACTGTTTGTCAAGGTGCCAAAAGTGGGGACAGAACAGGGCCACATATGCAATTGTTTTGTTAGATGAACAAAAGTTCTCCTTCTGTATGAGAGCATGTCTTCATTTTCTGTATCCTTCCAAGTTTCATCCTAGCTTTGTGTCAGGAATGTATCAATGTATTGGTTTGGCATAAATGGTAGAAAAACCAATTGTTGATCCATTTTGGAACTGACAGCCAAGTTGGCCAATTGGGTAAAAAATGTACACCCCTTGGGACACCGCTTAAATACAGGAATCTTGGGAGATTCATTATCTTTCCATGGACCCGGCCATGAGATAACATCGCGGCCGGGCCGGGAGGGGCCCGGGCCCAGGGCCCTGCCGGCCCCA
>WBMY01002813.1:116539-133292 GCA_013397315.1 Donacobius atricapilla | reverse complement strand
GGGGAGGGGGAGGATGTAATTTGACCTTATCACCATAGCTGAACATCAACAGCATTTGTACATCCACACTTATCCTACCATCCACTTCCCACAGGTCTGTGCCTACTGTGCCTACAGCAGTCCTGCAGGTTGGGAGAATTTCTTCGAGGATCACATCTGCTAGGAACAAAAAAAAGGATGTAGGATTAGACACAGTGGTAATGTTAGTTCACTTGGAACATGAATTATACAGACAAAAAAAAATTAAATCAGCATGGTCACCTGCTGACACTAGGATCCCAGTGCGATGATCCCATCTGTCCTGAAAGAGCAACACTATGAGTAGCCATGGTGACTAATCCAATGTTAGTTCCACTGAGTATAGACACAACCCACTCTAAGAATCAACTCTCTGGTGATAACTGACTACATATTCGAGAAGATCTTATGTCATAGACTACCCTTTAGTGAGCTGTAAGTTTTTGTTTCATGTCTTTGATTTTTAAGAAAAGCTATTTTTAAGATAGTAATTTTAAATAATGGATAGTGAACTTTAAATTCTGGGCTCCGTAATTGCTAAATTGCAAGAAATTGCTAATTTGGCTCTCATTTAACAAAAACAGCTCTGTGAGAGGTCCCTTTTCATGTGGTGCTTTTCTTTTGTTATGTTCCTTATGAACTTTTTCAGAGTGATATTTATTTACTGAGGCTAGGTCAGATATGTCTCAAAAACCCCCCTATTTGTTATATTTAACTAATATCAAATCAGTAAAGGTTGCAAAATTTAATATCTAAATTTTTCAAATTCAGTTTTGACTACAAAACTGCAAATCAATCATTTAGCAACTCAGAAACAGAGTTTTTTTATTCTTAGAAACAAAATAATGCCTAAATTTTTCTTGGAATAAAGGAAAAATTTCACTGTAAATATTGAAAGGCTGTGGCTGCAATTTTTCTAAGGCTGAATGCTGAAAGACTTCTTTCCTTTAATTGTTGCAGGATGAAAATAATTCCAAATATTTGCAGAAGCTTGCATTCATTCCAAAAGCTGTTGGTTGGCCATGGATATTGTTTCTTTGCCTGTGGCAATGCTTTCATCTGCTTGGAGAAAGGAAAAAGCACATTTAGGGAAATGATGGCACCCTGTAGCAAATAGATTTTTGTGGAGTGTTTTGCATTTTGTTGGTTTTGGTTTGTTTGCTAGTTTTTTTGTTTGGTTTTGTTTTGTTTTTAAATAATAGCCTCAATAAGTAGCTGAATGACCAGTCTGTAGGATGGCAATTTCTTGATAAAGAATTTTTCAAGTATTTTTTTGGAAGGGATTTTTACTCTTCATTCTATTGCAACAGTCAACACTGAAAAATTTTTCTCATCATACACATCCCCTCTTAAATACTGGAAATCTGCTAGATCGTTTTCCTACAGCCTTCTCTCCTCCAGGCTAAGCAACTCCAAAACTCAGCCTATTTTTGAGAGAGAGGCTTAATCCCTCTGGTCATTTGTGTGATCCTTCTCTGGACTAGCCGCAACAGGTCCATGCCCTTCTAGTTTTCTGGGGGTTCCAGAGATGGATGCAGCACTTCATCTGGATGGCATTCTTTCCCTCAGGTGTGTGTACAATCATGTCCTTTGATCTTCCTTTTCTGGATGACATACTTGCAAAAGCCCTTCTTATTACTTATTATATACCTTGCTTGCCAAATTCAGTTCTAGACACACCTTGGCCATCCTAACCCCAACCCTACACAACTATCCTTATACTCTGCCCAGGATACCTGCCCTAGCTTCCACGGCTTCCACTGAATTTCTTTTTTGCCCTTGTTTCTGGTCAGCAGGTCTTTATCCACCATGCCAGTCTCTTGCCTGTCTTTCCTCATTTCTTACACCTAGGAATTGAGAGCTCTTGTGTGCTTTGTAGTGTTCTTAAAGATCTGCCAGCTCTGTTCTGCTTCCTTGTCCCTGAGGGCAGTTTCACAGGGAATCCTATTGACTAACTGTTTGAACAGCTGGATCTGAAATTCTTTTATAGGGGACTTAGACAGTGCACTTGCTAGCAGTGGATGTCCAGGGTGCATTTATTCACTGGGAAAATGGAGAGATGAGACACATGATATAAAGCAGGAATTAAAAAAGAGCTAAGGAGCACCAGAGAGAGCACCAGAGCAGAGGCCTGCGACTGTTACCTGGATGTCTTCATTCTGTTGATTATCTCCGAGTTTTCCCATCACATATACATTCATAACTATGTGGACGTTTTTTAACAGTCATATCAGATATTTATTTACATTTATCCCTCAGGTTTACGGGTGGAATTTATCTGCTCTAACCTGAGGATGTGCAGATTAGATATCTAAGCCTGAGTAGGACGGCTTGGTTGGATTTGTCTCATTTTACTATAGAGAAATAAACGTCTTCCTGAGGTCATTTATTTCATTTTGTGAGAAGGTGATGTAAATTACATGAACCATTCTCTGAAGTGTCTGATTTTACTTCTGACTGTAAAGATTGTCTAGCATTTTTCAACCGATTTAGTAATCTACAATTTTTACATATAAGACTGATTTAAATCCTCTGCTTAATTGCATGAGATGAATATGCAAAGCACTCTGTCTTACTAGATCTGGTATTGTGTCTCAGTGATCATCTGCCCTTCCAATTATTCTTACAATAATTTCAGTATAAACATTCAGGATAGGACCTTCACCAGTAGCTGTCTATCTGCATCTTTCTCTAGAGGAAGAGTAATATATATGAGATAACCATCTTAATTTGTACCTTACAATAGGCATCTAATTAGTGCAGTATTTAGAGTTTAAAATCCATATGAGTTTGTTTTAGATTCCCCAGAAACATTTATTTTCAAATCATGTAAGTTTCCTTTCATAACTTTCTCATATGTCTGTCCTTAAGATTTCAATATGAGACAGTTGATTCTCAACAGTTTTGACCTCAAAACCAAGAAATTCTCAGCATGTGCCACTGTAAGAAAACTGTAAATTAGTCAGAAGAAATGTATTGCCAACTAATTAGCTGCATCTATATACAAGTGTCTTGATTTCAGCTCGGACGGAGTTAATTTCTTTAGTAGTAGTTGTCCCTTGGATTCAGTGTGAGAATAATGTTGATAACACATTGGTGTTTGGTTGCTGCTAAATGGCATTTGCTCTAAGTCAAGGACTTCTTTTGTGTTTAGTGCTCTGCCAATGAGAAGGTACACAAAAAACCTGGGAGGAAGCATAACCAGGACAGGTGACCCAATCTAGGCGAAGGGATATTCCTCACCATAGAATGTCTTGGCCATGTAATAAACTGGGGGAGTTACTCAGAAGGGGTCTGATGGGGGTGCAGGGACAGGCTCTGGAATTGGTCACAAGGTGGTAAGCCATTGAATTGTACTGCACTTGTTTTTCCTGATTTGTGTGGGTTTTTTCCTTTTACTATCATTATTATCATTTACTATTATTGCTTTTTTAAACGTTGTTTCAATTTTTAAACTGTTCTTAACCTATTGTTTTACTTTTTATCTTTCTCTCCATTCCACCAGAATGGAGGAGGTGAGCAAGTGGTTGTGTGGTATTATTTGACAATTGATGACAAGAAGTTTAGCATCCAGTATAATCCCTTCAAGAAAATTTTATCTATTGTCATAGAGAGAAGATAGGCATTTCCAAAGTAGCTAGAAACTTGGAAAACTAGCTTACACTTTTTAGATGGTGAGATTTAATAAGACAAATCCAAACTGAGTAAAGAATACTTTACATATGCATACTGGTCAACTTATACGTACGGAAGTTCTGATTTGTATTCACTGTTATCTTGGGAAATGCATTTCATCTATAAAGTTTGTTTACCTCTGTAAAATAGGAATACGGTGTTTTTCTGTTTTGGAACCCAAGTATAAAAAGCAGTTGCTAAGTTTATGATGCCATTAGCAGAGCATGAAAGATATTTGGCTGATAAAAGATAATTTGGCTGAAGTTATAAAAAATAATGAAGGTTTTCCACTCAACAACAACCATTTAGTTGATAGTCACTGAGGAGGAATATGTTTATCTCAGCTTCCTCCCTAATAAGTAGAATGAGATGGTCCTCCCTAGATGTCAATATATTTAATGCTGAATTGCTTTTTAAAGTATTTTTTTCACTTTCAGCTAACTACAGAGTGAGTCCATGATGAAGAGAACCCCAAATTATGTGTTTTGAATAGGTGGCTAGAATTAAGGAGAATGAAATAAGGTCAGAGAACAAAGTCTAAGGAATGGAAATTGTGCTTGCCAATATGTTTCTCTAGTAAATATCTTTATCAAAGGCGTTTATGACAGGGAGCAATCAAGATGTGATCTATCAATTGAATTTTCATATTAAAATAATATTCAAAGGTTTTTATTTATGAGAGGCATTTCTGAAGACGGTTAATTGCATTTTCATCTTTCTAGCATCAGGAATTTTGAGGAAAATGGTATATAATTAGTAAATACATACACAACTGCATATATGTATAGAAATATGTATATACATTATTTTGTATTGATTTTTATATTCAGTTTGAAAGATTATTAGCATAACCTGCAGGAAAAGCTAGGTGGTGTAAGACAACCTGTCAGTAAGATGCAAACTAATGACAGGTAATGATTCTCCTCAGGACTGTCTCCCTTCAACCTGATTTAATTATAGCAATATTAACTGTTGCCATTTTTTCCAACCCTCTCACATAGTTTTACTATCATAATAGAAGAAGGAGACAGAGCCTGTGTTCTGAATCTGTGTAATAGTTGTACTGGATCAGCAAAAAAAAAGGATCTTACTCATCAAGTAACATCTAAATGTTCCTCAGCTATGACAAGCATATAAAATCAGCAAATACACTTCAAAGAAAATGTAGCTGTTAAAGAGAAAAGAGCGAGCATAGATGCTTTTACAAATTCCATTAAAGACTGCAAAACCTGTCACACAGTGTGAATTAAAGCAGTTTAAATAGGTTGTCATGATAATTTAGGACTTTATTTTAAAACACCTGATATTGTTTTGTTTGTTTATTTGCTTGTTTTGCAGATTTTGGGGTCAGAGGAGCAGAATGTATTGACTGTTGAATAGATGAAAATATACCTGGGTTTAGGTTACAGAGTCATATTATATATTCAATACCACAGGCACCAGCACAAAGTTTGGTATAAACTGTATTACTGGAGCTCTTCCACTTTATACAAATAATATAAAATATTGGATTTACATGGGGCTGGAATGCAGTCATTATCTTTTTGCTTTCTGTGTTACTATTCTGCCCACCAGACCAAAGAGAGACATTCTCTGAAAAGGGTTTTGGAGTATGTCTGAAGAAAAGATAGACCAGATGCAAGAGGAGAAAAGAAGTTACTACTCTTTGCACTGTTGTCATTTATCTAGAATCCCCAAAATACAAATATTTGTAAATCCCTTTGGCAGAGAAGGGAATTGAATTTTTCCATAATATGCCGAGTCTCAAACCACTGACCTAAAGGACTGCAGATAAACACTGCTATCACAGAATCAACATTACCTGATTTTTTTTTTTTAAAAAAAATTTATTTATTTTTCTTTTTCTCCAGACAGACAAGCTGCTAAATTTTTTTGTACACATTCAGAAAATTTTAACACAGAAAAAAATGCCTGTCATTATATACCTGTAAGAGCTACACAACGTAGAAAAAAACCCTATCCTTTTGGAAGGGCTGGAAAATTCCTCAAGTCCTCAAACTATAACTCCAGCTTAAGCCTAACCTAACCTATATAACCTTATTCATGGTTAAATGTATACACAGATGGAGCACAGGGTATTTACCTGCACTCTGTAAATTCTCTGCAGAATTGTTTTGTCTTTTTTTAAAATTATAATATAATGCTCTTATTCACATTGTAGTAATCATTGGTCCATTTGATAGTCCTGCTCGTGTGTCTATGTTGATTTATGAGCAGTTACTTTATAGATTAGCATCTACTCTTAAGGAAGTTGGCCATATCTACCCACGTCTATCTTTCTTACAATTGCCCTTGACCTTTTGTCAGAATAAGGTTTATTGGAATTTTATAGGGTAGAAGTAAAATTCATTTAATTCTCCTTAACTCTGTCAGCCAAATTGGGAAGTAATTAACTGAATAAAATTAGAATTTTAAATTATAATTCTTTTGCCTAGAATATATATCAACAAGGGATTATTGGCTCAAAAGAGATGTATTCATTTGATTACTTGGAAAAAAGTAATGCAACCTTGTTATCTTTTAATGGGAAATTACATAATTTAGAATTTTTTTTTCTTCATATTATTTGTAGTCAATATAAAAACAATACGTGAGACCTTCAGTTTCTATTAAGAAGCTTGAAATTGTGAAGGTGTTACAAAGTTTCTTAATGGTGAAATTGTTCTTCAGAAACAAGTAATCTCCTACACAGAAGTTCTGTATTGTTCTCAAAAACATGCTCAAAAACTACAAAAAAAACCCCAAAACCATTCTATAGTTAGATACAGTAATCATGAAACCTTGTAAATGAAGGCTATACAAATTATTCTTCTAGCTCTGTAGACTAAAAAGACAACATTAGTTTTATTTCCTCAATGTATCACAAATGTATTACAGAAAGTAATGTTTCTACACAAAATGAAAATTACAGGATTATCACAATAGACAGTTTCTTTCATTTTATTTTTCACTGATGTTCAAATTTTATATTGCATTAATAAAATAAAGAAGTTAAAAAATTAAAAATCAAGAAAATTTGAGATGACACACGCAGAATGCTCTGAACATTAAAAAAAAAAAGTCCAATAGTGATGGTCTGAGGAGTCTGATAAAATAATCCAAGGTAGCTGAATGCCTGTATTGGTTTAGCATGAATGGTAGAAAAACCAATCGGTGATCTGCTTTGGAAATGACAGCCAAGTTGGCCAATCAGGTAAAAAGTGTACACCCCTGGGGACACACTGCTTAAATACAGGAATCTTGGGAGATTCCTCCCTTTCCACGGACCCAGCCATAATGTGACGTCCTGGCTGGGCCAGGGCGGCCGGGCCAGGCGGGTCTGGGCCCAGGGCCCCGCCAGCCCCGGGAGTCGGTCCGGGCCAGGGCAGCTGGGCCGGGGCCAGCCCTCCAGAAGCTGAGCCGTGCTGAGCTGGGCCAGGGCAGCCGAGGGGGAGAGCGAGAGAACGCCGCCGAAGGAGATGGCCCCGGCCCCCTCCCTCAGTCCCCGGGTCCCCAGAGAGCAGCACCGAGCCCAGGCTGGGTTAAAAATGNGGGATGCTCACGGATGCAGTGTCGGGCGGGCTGTGTTTGTGGGAGCTGGAAGCCACAAACACACTGTGTCTCTTGTGGAAAGTTACCAGAAGAACCAGGAGGGACTTGTCTCTCTCAAAAGACTGAATGAAAGACTATTTTATTAAGTGCTACTGACTTAAGAGTTCTGATGTTTTGTCTCTTTGCATTGTTTTCATGGAAAAGTAGATTGTTGCTAAGGAGGAGGGGGGTGGGGGTGTCTTTTAAAAGGGTTTCGTGGTTGTTTTTTGTTGTTTGCCCTTTAGTATGTTAAAAAATCTAACTGCTTCTATTCTTAAATTGAACCTGTTTTGCTTTTCTTCTAATCCTATTCCACTAAAATGAAAATTCGGCGAATGTGATAATCACTACAATGCCATAAAAACACTGCTGACCCTATGAACAACAGCAACTCCTGGAATTTAAAAGACTGAGGCTTACTTTTACAGTAAGGAAAATTCCTAAGAAAATTTTAAATGTAAAAGAGGCTTACATATTGTCTCTTTGCAGCCTTGATGAAATAATTATGATAAACAATGATTTTTACTTTGCATGGGAAATGGAAAAAAATATTTTGTTACTCTGCTAAATTGAATATATTGACAATATATAGCTTTGTCCTATGAATCATTTACCTATTTTATTTTCAGATAGCCACAGGAACACAGGCACATGAAGGTTCACCCTCGCCAAACTAGTTGTAAATTGTGGTCTCCACTGTTACATAAAATAGGACTGATCTTTGCTAATTCATTATTAAAAAATAGGATAATAAAAAGGTATGCTTTTGCTTAATTTTCGGGATAACATTTCCCATACTATAATTGTGCCCACTTTTATAGAATCATTTGCCTGCCAAGCATCATCCCTATGAACTGACACATAAGTTTCTTCTTTGCTGCTGTTTAGCCTTTTTGATCCGTCACTCAGAGACCAGTCTCCAGGGAGTCAGCAAATTTCTCCTAAAGCAAAACTCTGTGTTTCTAGGCACAACTAAAAGACAGCTGATGCTATTCCACAGAAAAGGCAGCTGAGAACTGGTTTCACTCTTTTGTCACCCATTATTTCCTCTCAGTTGGCTTCTTGCCTCTACTCTACCTCCATATTCGTGACAGCAATGGAAGAAGAGAAACCTTTTCCATCAAAAAAGCAACTTCTTACTCACCTTCTCACTCTAGATAACTGCTCTCCCATCCCTTAGATTGAAATAGCAACTAGGATACAAATGGGTATTTTCATAGATAGATAACTTGATTGGCTACTGTAAATGTGCTAAATTCACTACTGGAGCTGAATTAAACTGCTCTGCTTCTCCTTTCCTGGTTCAGAATGAGTGGAAGTGGGAATGGCCCTGTGGACCATGAAAAATATTGTATAGAGTTCTCATGAGATTTTTTTTTATGTTTCCTTTTGCATTTTTTCCCTCAGGAAAATGGTTTCTGTATAAAAGAATGAATTCTGATTGATTTTCCAGGAAAGAATGTTCAGTCATTCCTACATTTTCATTATGACCAGAATTTGACCATACACATGGGGAAAGACAGACTAGTGAAGTTTTACTGGCAACAACTCTTTCTTTGGTGTTGAACACATGCAGCTTACTTCAATATCTGCCTCGTAGATTTGGAATGCCTTTTCCTGTATAATATCAATTCGCATCAATATTTTCCATGTCTGCTTCAAAACAAGATGATGAAAGGAAAATAAACATATATAGATTCACGTGAATACAAATATAAGTACGAACATATGTAGGCAGATGAGTAGGGTCTGACCTGCTATTTTCTAACTGAACAGAATGTGAAAAACATGACAATTTGAGCATTGCATGAGAAAATGCTGGACATAACAAATTAGAAAACAATAACCTGATAAGATTTTCAGGTAGCACTGTGAGAAACTGCAGGACTAGCTAGTGTTTGGGAAGAGCCTAGGAAAGATCCAGAGTCTGAGTTTCTGAATGAGTTGAGGACCTAGGATCCAGGGTGGATCATATGGGTGTTAGGTGAACATAAAACCTGTGCTAATGATCAAAAGTTCTGTGAATGTGGGTATGACCATGGGTTAAGGAGTAATGGTGTCTTATCTATCAACAAGTCTGATAGATTCAGGTCTGATCAAGCAGAGGAGAGGAACCTGATTTACTGTTGTCTGTGTTCATGTGAGTCCTGCATTAAAGGCACTGGACTGTGCTGGTTTCTGAGCAGGTATACTTGCATGTGTGTGTAATTGTGTGTGCATACACATGCACACGTCTTTGGAGAACGTCTATTTACTGTCTGGATCTGCTGATGGAAGCAGCAATAGACTGTGACCCCTTGGAGAATGAGAGTACACCACACTGCTCTAGTGTACAGGGAATGAGAATTCCTGGTGTCCTGAGGATCATCAAGTTCAGTTACTTTAAAAGGGAGAAAAATAGGAAAAAATAGTTTTAGCACTTTGACAGTTGTATTCTACATTCGTGTTTGTCTTGCTGAGCTTTACCATTATGTACTACCACTTATAAAATGTTGAAAATCAAACAAGAACCTTTACTGAGCAGCTCTGATATGCTGTTTGTGTTTCCTGCATTTCTCCTGCTGTGTGCACCAGGCTGCTTCTCTTGTGAAATTCAGTGTTGGTGTTCAGAAACAGATATACATGTGAAATTCAAGCGCAATTCCAGGAGGAAAAAATTACAATCTCAGCTGATTGTAATGCTTAGGTACCCAGCTGCTGAAACACAGACATTGAGTATAAAATGTTTTCTTCTCTCTTCAGTGTGTGAGAACAATTGGTACTTCAGATTTAAGACCAGAACAGTCTGAATGCTGAACAGAGACCTGCTCTTATCGTTCAGCTACATACTGCTGGGTAATTACAAATGCTGAGGTCAGAGATACATTTCAAATTGCTTGTTTAACTGGGTTGTAAAACAGTAGGTCTGACAAAGGAGAACCTACGGACCTGAAACCTCTCTTAAAGGTAAATGCTTACAATCTTTCCTTTATATATGAATAGGTGTAATTTTGCAGTTTTTTCTTTGGAAATTTACCCAAGCAGAAAGGACTTAATGAAATGCTTGCCCCTCTTTTAATACTATTGGACCATGAATGAAATACAAATCTGAAAATTCTTGTTTCAATACCTCCCTGGCCAAAATTATATTCAAGTCAGTTCTAGAAATTCAACAGCTGTTTTGGAGTACAATGTGCTATAAATATTTGATATTTTGAGACATTTGCTATGTCTCTCATTGTAACTCTAATATTGTGATTACAGAGGCCTAAGGGTCAGGGTGAAGAGTGGAAGGTGAGAGGGCGTAGCTTTCCATCCTCAAGGTAAATGGCAAAGCCTAAGTTCTGTCTCCTGTGTATGTAAATATATGAAGAACAAGAAAAAGAAAGAATTAAACTACTTGCAGTCACAGAACCACAATATGATTATGATGCAAGACACATGGTGGGGCATCTTCAATGACTGAAGTGGTAGGTGGATTCAAGCTCTTCAAAAAGCGTAACAGAGAGAGGGAACAAAGCTTTGCACCCTATGTGGAGTAGCTTGAATATATGTTTATATTTCTAAGGGATGACAGAGGATTTATGAGTCAGTGTCTTGAGTTTGCATGGCAAAGATTTGGAAGAGGGGTGGGGGGTGGCTACAGGGTGGCTTCTGTGAGGGGCTGCCAGAAGCTTCCTCCGTGTCTGTCTAAACCAATGGGAGAATTCAGTGAAAGTCTTGCTAGAGTGGATATAAATAACACAGTTCCTCTACTCTTCACTGTTAGTCATTTCACCATAGAAGCCAAACATGTTGGTAAATTCCCCAAGGAATTCCTTAGGGTATTCCCTATAATTTCTTATCCTTGCCAGAATAACAATAGAAGATCTCAAAATTCTTAACATTGAAAAGATACCACTCAGAATGATAATTCTGAGCCTGGAAGGCTCCGCTGTGAACAGAATGGTAGCAGGTAGACAAATCCACACCTTTAATATTACACATGCAAGGACAAAAGACAGTGAGAAACCAAACATTTTCTTTTATCCTCCTCTCCTCTCCTCTCCTCTCCTCTCCTCTCCTCTCCTTCATAAATTAACATGAAACTTGGATTACAGACTATCTGTGTTCTAGACTCTTCTTATCAGTAAGAAAATGGCTAAATTGTTCCTTGTGAAGTGAATTTATTGGTAAATATACCTCCTCCCACAACAAAAAATGGTCATTAAAAATAGCAACTCTTTGTTGAAAGGCTTTTTAAAAGTCTATATGTTTGGCTTAATTGCATCTTTAAAATGACTGAAATAATCCTCCCAACCATCCTTTCCTATTATCCAGGATTATGAATAAACCTTTAAACAAATTTACAATCTCTTAAAGGCCTGATTCTCAGCTGGTATAAATTAGCATATATTCACTGAAATGTGTAAATTGGCAAACCCCTGGTGCTAGTAGAGCTATACTGATCTAAGTCAACTAGACACAGCCCAATATTCACTGAAAAGTCTTCAATAATTTGTTTAAATTACTGTGTTACTTCCAGGATGGATTATGGGACTATAAATGTATTTCCCTGTGGAAGTAAAAATGGTTGACTTTTCCTGTCTATTAAAGTAGAACTTGAATAAATTAACTGATTTCCATAGGGCTTTTTTATACATAATTTCAAAGTGCTAAGTGTGTTACTTTTAAGTCTATTTACACCATGGACAATAACAGCCATAATTGTAAACCAAAATTATATTATTTGATTAACAATAAGTAAAAATGGTCTAGTTATATTTACTTAGCTCTGTGAAGATTCTTTTTCTGTGAGCAAGAATGATGCTTACACACTTTAAAAATAAACTATGACTAGGTATTTTTCTTTTTGAATGCTTCTAACACTCAAGATGGGTGTCAGTGTCAAAGAGTTTAATTTCTTAATATTTCTTAATATGGTAGTGGTACCACTTACCGTTTTCTTTTTTCTTTTCTTTTTTTTTTTTTTTTTTAAGAGAGTTTCACACGGTGTGTAAAATTTTAACTGGTTAAACTTACTTCATGTCCACAAGACATACTAATATCATTTCAGCAACACCATGAAACATATGAAGAGTAACGTAAATATTTTGGGATACCTATACTCACAAGACTAGGGTAAAATGACTTTGTACACTCAAGGGTAGAAAGTGTGTCTCTTCAACATGCAGCATTGCAGAGGGGAAAATCAAGAAACGTAATATAAATTGATTCTGATCTCAAGACCGTGCTCTAACTCACTGTTTAACCAACAGAAGAGGCCAAAAAGATGGCTGCTTACTGCTTTAGTTGGATCATTTGAAGACTGAATGGATGAGGTATTTGAATAAAGTTGTATCATTTATAGCATGCTGATGGAAATATTTGCCTGTAGCAGAAAAGTCATTCAACTCATATTAAAATACCTCCAAATATACCCATAATACATTAGAAACAGATATGCAGGCACCAGCTCACCTTTTCAATTCTATATTTGCTCACACTTCCCTGCAGATGGCCATTAGGAAGACCAGAACTGTACTTTTCATAACCACAAGCAATATCAGAGAACTTGCTAAGAATATGTAGAGATTAAAGACAAAAGTAATATTCCTGAATTACATCAGTCAAAGGTAGATCGTATTTATAGTATTTTTTCACTAAATATACAGGTTCTATTTAATGTATCTAATATTTTCTATTTAATATATCTAATAATAATCACGGCTTATATTTTTTGGTAACACCATAGATATAACAACTTTATTCCAGCATTTATGTAATTTCTGCACTATAATTTCAATATATTTTGAACAAACAGAATTTTTAGACTTTTAAAAGCACTTTGACAAACAAGAATGAAAATTGTTACATAAAAACTTTTTTTTTTTAATAGACTATACCCTATGAAGGTGTTCATTTATTGTGAATACCAGATTTGGAAAAACAAATATGTTGCTACTTATTATAAAGTATTGGGTAGCTGTCAGAAAAATTAAAGAAATAAGACCCTGCCAAAAAAGAACTAAAATATGAGCATTTATTTAAAGACATTTTCAGAAACGATTGCAAAACTACAGTAGTTCCTTAAGTTAGGAGCAGTGTGAGGGAAAATTACATTCTATGGATTAGTAAGCAAAGTAAATGCAGGGAAATAATTCCCAAAATCTGTCATACTTACATAATTTTTCATATACGTTTAAGAAATAATCTAAATATTGTCTCATTTTAATGAATTAATGGTGAGTTAGGACAAACACCTAATGATTTTTCAGTGTCCTGACTACGGTTATCAGTTCTTGATGGGATGGAGATAATTCCCCCCATAGCAGCCATCATGGAGCTGTGTTTTGTGCTTGCAACCCGAGGAGTTGATAACACACCAGTGCCTTGGCTACAGCTGAGCGTCCGTGACACAGCAGCAGCACAGTCTGCCCACCCCTCCCTCTCTCCCTAAAGGCCTGTAGGGGACACAGCCAGGACAGCTGACCCAAGCTGACCAACAGCATATTCCGTACCATGTGACACCATGCTCAGCAATGAACCTAAGAGAAAGGAAATGGGGAGGGGAATTAATTATTAGGGCATTTTTCTCACAAAGCAACCACTATTCATGGTGAAGACCAACTTCCCAGGAAGTAGCTGAATATCACCTGATGATGGAAAGCAGAGGATAAATATTTTTGGTTTACTTTGTTTCTATGTGTGACCTTTGCTTTTACTTCTTAAATTGTCTTTGTCTCAACCCATGAGATTCTTATTTTTATTCCCCTTTCCCACACAAGAAAAGAGTGGCATTGGGGCCAGTCAAGATCACTCCATCCCATTAAGGCTTCCCACTTTCAATTATTTGTGGAGATTAATACTTTCATATAAATTATTTCATGTTCCAATTTTCTTCTGGAGTTTAAAAGCAGGGAAAAGAAAAAAATTACACACAAGCCAATTATTTTGTTGCATGTAGAGGCAAGGCAAGACAGAAAATAGTTAGTGGGATGTTTCAATATAAAGATCACACAAGGGATGCCAAAGCTACTGTTTTCAATTCTAGAAAGATGATTGAGTTTCTGTAAACAATTTATATTTCCCTTGTAATACTTTGGTTTCTCTTCTTTGCCTATTATAATCTGACAAAAAAAACCCCAAAGTAAAAGTAACACCTTCAACAACAGTTTAGTCTTCCTTGTACTGTGTCTAAAATTTCTTTTTGAACTTGTATAATTAAATGTTTAATAGTAACACTGTCCAAGCTGATGATTTTCTGCAAAAGCACTTCATAGAAGTGAAGTTTCTATATAGTGCTCTTCCACTGCATGGAAAAGTAAACCTGTTCAAGTGGATCAAGGTTAGCATTAGTAATACTAGGTTACTTGATTGTTTGTGAGAATTAATTTGTGTAAAAAGATAAGTTTTTGTAATTATTAATTGGCAGACATTTTGTGTTAATGACTAAAGGTATTTTGTAGATACAGTAACTATAGAGTTTTCTAAAAATATCAGTCTAGTATTATGTGAAGAATAAGAAAAAAATTAAATAAAAATTACATTTAGTGCCTTCCAATTAACAAATTACATCTGTTAAATGTTCTAAGAAGTTCTCTCTACATTTCCCAGTGGATCAAATCCCAAATAAGCCTATTACTTTCAATGCACATTACAATGATAAAGTGGCACAAAGTCAAACAGCAATAATTGAAGATCACAAAGATGAAGATCCAAAATATTTCAAGCTAATTCTATATTGATACACCAATTGCTGCATAGATTGGAGGCCAGACCCAAATAAGGACTTAGCAACTCCAATACACAGCCTTTTAAATATATAGGATTACACAATATTAAAAGTAAACAATAATAATATAAAAACAATGTCTGGGAAAAGTTAAAGTAGTAATCTTTGTGTGCATTTTTGATTCTTTTATACATTAACAAAATATTTTAAAAGAAAGTTTAAAATCCAGAGGTTTGCCCCTATGGAGATTCTAAGGGCCAAAGCCCAGCTGTAACCTGAATACTCCTCCTCATTGAATTTAGACTTGAAGGTAACCAATGCTTCTCAACAGATTTTTTTTTTCCTATTACCTCAACATCTACTATTACAGCTTGTTATATAGCCAAAATTTCCCAAGAAGAGGCAGGATAAGAAATCTTAAAAGGATTTAATTCCTTTTTAAGTCCAACAAACTTGTAAAAATGCTGCCATTGAATAAATACAGTTATGTGAAACACCTGGGAAGGAAAGCAAAGGAAATTGAGACTGTACAGCTTGGAGAGGATAAGGCCTCAGGATGACATAATTGTGGCCTTTCAGAACCTAACAAAAGCCTACAAGAAAGAAGGGGAGAGATTTTTACAAAGACGTGTAGTATAACATGGGGAAATGGCTTCAGACTGAAAGAGGGTAGGTTTAGAAGAGATATAAGAAGAAATTCTTTACTGCGAGGGTAGTGAGGCACTGGAGTAAGTTGCATAGAGAAGTTTTGGATGCCCTATCCCTGGAAGTGTTCAAGAATCAGCAACATGATGTAGTGGAAGATGCCTTCGGCTATGGCAGGGCATTGGAACTAGATGATCATAATTGTTTCTATAATCATAATTCAAAGTACTCGATTCAAACTGCTTTATAGCATGATAAATACTGGAATTAGAACTGAGCATTCTTGCCTCTCTACTGCCAGTGTGCCTGAGTCACCAAAAGAGAAAAACACCTGCTTATTTGTGAGTAGAGGTTGCTGAACAACACAGGTATTAAATTCTGATTCTGTATTGCTATAGCCAAGATCAAGGGATTGGTGTTCTCTGATTATATCCTTTGTTTGTTTTGGATTCAGCTCATCAAATTTCCCTTAAATTTTCATATTTTTCCTCTTAACTCATTCATTGTGGGGGCTTTTTAACCTATGTTATCCAGTTCTGAGTTATTTTCACTTTCCCTGCCTCTATACTGCCAGCTTGCATAGGAGTTGTACAAACGCATAACAAAGTCTCCTTTCTGCTCCTCATCTTCACAGACTTTGCTGCAGGGAACAGTTCATTTGGGGATACTTGTCTTTACTTACAGGCATGTGCCTCTGTGTTTTGTGGTTGGCTTCAGCAAAGTCTTTTTGAAGTGTTCTGCAGCTCTTCCCCAAAGAATATGGAAAAGCTCCTTTTCCATTCCAAGGGGAAGGGAAAGGGGAGCAAAGGAGAGCATGGGGTGTGTGACAGAGCTTCTTGTTGGGTTCCTGGCAGCCAGTTAAGGTCAATCCATCATCCTGCAATACAGTTACACTCCAAGAGACCACTCTTAGTTTATACATCCAAACAGTAGCAAAAATAACACACATTAGAAAGCAGTAAGGGAGAATCTTTCTGTGTCATAAAGTAATCATATTAGAAGGGAATGTGCTGTAAGTTTTAGAGGGTTGTTACTAAATGCTTAGTGTATATTCACTGCCTGCTCAGAAAAGGGAGAGAAAGTGCATTCAATCCTTAAAGGGAGGGAGGCAGGGCGGGAGGAGGGAATTTA
>WBMY01002813.1:67975-116514 GCA_013397315.1 Donacobius atricapilla | reverse complement strand
AAAAAAAAAAAAAAAGTAGTATGGAAGAATCTGAGACATCAAACTGACTAAATGGCTGAAAAACAGCCTGATCATTTTTTTTTCCAGCTTTGTCCTTTGTTTTCCCTCCAGATACACCACATCTGTTCATAAGCCTGACTTGTCACGTCATGTTTGATTTAGGCCGTACAGGGCAGGAATCCTCTTTGTGCTGCATCTGAGTGGTATATGACATGTTTACATGTGAAAATGAAATAGGCCAGTCGGAGAAGAGGCATTCATCTCAGTAAGCAGAAGCATAAGTGAAACACTCTAAAACATTTTTCTAGAAGCTAGACTCAGGTGTTTCATCAAGCTGAAGGACACTTTCATTTTGACGGTAGATATTTGTATACAGCCCATGAGTGTAGGACAGCTACTTTGTATGGGTATGATAATAAAATGAACTTTTCTACTTTACCAAATAAATAAATATCACAAAATTTCATGTTTAAGAGCTTAAGATTTAGATGCTTAAAGATTTAAGAACTTAAAGCATTAAGATATAAGTGGACTGCCAATAATATAAAAATTGTATAGAACAGAACTAGTGCTATTTCTAGGGAAATTTATTTTTTGCATTACCATGAGCTGCAAAATGACCACTATCTGGAGGGAAAAAAAAAAAAAAAAAGGTAGTCAAAAATACATAGACAGAATGCTACTATATAAAGATTCATTTTTAGTGTAAAGGAGAAATAATGCATTTCCAAGAATATACATGCTATCCACTTAATTGGTGTAAATTTTATATACTTTACATACAATTTTCATTTATTTTTGGCAAGACAAAACATTTTTTGAAAACTCTTTTTTAAAAAGGAGTCATAAAGGTCTTTCTTTCTTTTGTTCTTTCTTTCTTTTTAACTTTTTGGTTCAAGGATGCCTACCTGGAAGATACATTGTAATTTTTTTCATGTTCTGAAGAGATAGGAACAAATGGTAAACATTTATATGTTTTCATTATATTTATCATGATTTCAAACTGGTACCTTTTGGGGTAGGGAATTAAGTTCTGGACTCATGAGGGAATCACATTCCAGGGGACCTATTTTGACAGCCATCAGTGTGCCAGCTCAGAGCAAAACTTTCATTCCAGACCACAGACAAAGGGTTTTAAGGACAAGGTCTCAAGATCAGGAGTTTCCCACAGTCCATCACTATGACTGTTTAGCAAGCTACAAATTCATATAGAGAGAAACTTGTTGTGTTGCCCATGTCCTTAACCTGTCCTTCAGGTATGGCCCGTAGTTACTATGGACCTCTTGTGTACATTAACAAACAGATGTATTCCTATTATATGTTTGACAGAACTTTATATGTAGGGTTTTTTTAAGAACACTATAACTTCAGAAATTGTATGTTTCATTTCACCTTTTTATTTGGGTGGGAAAAAAAAAAAGTGACCAAGAGGTGTCTGTGGGAGTGGTGCTGGATGGGTAGCTGGCAGGAGAGACTGGGAGAGTTAAAAGGGAGTGGGAAGTTTTTAACAGCAAAACCTTGGCAAGTGAGTAATAGGTTATTTCACCATTCTACTAATACTGTTTCTGTTAACAAGGACAGATCTGTCAACAGTGTGGCTGAACTACTGACATTTGTCATCTTTTGTCAGCTCTCACATCTCTTTTCAGTTGGGGCTGTACTTTCTTAGAATGTCAGATTTTTGAAAAGAGCCCATTTATGATACTCATAAGGCAAGCACAAGGGTACAATGAAGTGGATTTCCATGAGTAATTACATCTGTCAGCAGTGGCAGTATTTATGATCCAGAATCATTAACAAGACGTAGAAGCTACCAGGATTCTGCCTGTACCATCTGAATGAGTGACTGCTATAGCCAGCTACTGAATGCCCTGAGGAAAGGTGAGGAGGATGGTTTTCTCAGGCTCCAGCAAGAGTGACAATGTGCTGGTGGAAAACAAGCAAAGAAGTTGTTGTTTCCTTGATTCATACCTGCAGAACTGTTAGCCTCAAGCAACACAGCATGATTGGCTTGTGCATGATTGCATTTTGAGTGTTAGTTTGATTTCTGTACACAGGCTTTCAAGAACAGAATGAAAACAGATAGTCATAAATATGGCCCCAGTTCTTCTCTTTTCTGTTGTCTGTACTGAGAGCAGATGATCTGATGTCAAAAGAGTTGGAATTTTAGGTATGAAATGTATAATTTCAATGATGACAAAACGAGCCTGGCTACACGACTTTCTCTAAGATGTAACGAGCCAAAAATTGTAGAGATTATGTATATCTGCTGGAATAGTATTCTAGTCAGTGCTTGTTGGGGGTTAGATTTGGTTTTCTTTTTTTTTTCTATAGAATTTTTTCCCACAAAGTCGCCAGGACACTAATGGCTGGGTACTTATGGGTGCTTAACCAGAACAATACGAACGGCTAGGAAGGTGTAGCACGGGGGCTACACCCTTCTTTGGTCTCAGGGAGTTTTTCTCTCCGGGGGATGGGAAAAAGGTGATATCTGACACCGCGAGGTTANTCTCCATTCCAAAGGGAGGTCTTGTCCTCCCTAGCAGACACCTGTCTTTCAAACCAAGACAGTGCTGCTTATCAAAAAAGCAGAAATACTATCCCTTCTATAATTACTTTTTGCCTATCAGAGGTTGATACGACTGCAATCTCACAGATAGCTACCAATAGATGAGGCAGATGGATGTAGACATAGTCAGAGACATAGATATGAAAAAAAACCCCAGAAAGTAATACCAAGGAGCAGTGAATACTTGTGAGGATAAACCATATTTTGTCTGCTCATTAATTAGATAAGGTTTCCAGGAATGGAGGTTAGTATGAATTGTGTCCATTAGTTTGGGTTTGGCTTTTTTTCAATTAAGAATATCTCAAACATTTGAGGAAAAAGTATGTATACATAATCATAGTTTGTCTTTTAAAAAATGAGACCTACAGATAATTACATTATCCTTTAATATGTTTTCTGAAGACACTGCTTTTTTTTTTTTCTAGTGTATAATAAAGTCTATAAAAAGAAAAACTTTTTTTCTGTAATCATTAATAAGGAAACTAAACTACAAAACAGCATTAAAGATGTTAGTAAGAAAGAATTTAAGAACAGATACTGTTCCTAGTTCCATACTGCAAGGGATTGTGCTTCTAAATTTCATAAAGCAAAAATAACACTGACTGGATCAGCAGAATAGTAATACTGTCACTTGCCCTCAGTGCCAAGCTCACAGATTTGCAGTAGTCTCTATCAAAAGCTGTAGTAATACCAATATGAATTACTTAGACTCTGTTTTCTGTAATTTAATACTCCATGGTCTTGGGCTCCAGCAAAATTTAGATTGGATACAGTGGTGTCCATTGATTCAGAATGGATTACAAAGCAAATCAGGTTTTAAGGCTAAGAAGGAAAGGTAAATTTACCAAAGTAAAATCCAATAGGAATGCATAATTTTGAGATCAAAGTAATCTTCTAGTTTTTGTTATCCAACCCCATATTGCAGCAAGAATTCCACTACCAACAGTTGACATTTGAATACATCATAAGCATTTAGGTTACAATTAAGATTTTTACAATATTTTGATTCATACTTTACTACCAGTAAATTCGTGAAAAGAAATCAGCTCAAAAAGGAATAATTTGGTGTGTACAATGAGAAACAGTGACAATAACCTGATTCATTTTAAGCAAAGCCCATTAAATTAGGCTGACATTATCATAGTACTGGTTTTGATTTAAATTAAGTATTGTCCATATGCATTATTCTTTTTGTGTTCACAGAAATTAATTTCTGCCTAATATTATATCATTGTATTGTAAATGCCAATTGAATTGGGATGCATCTAGACCAGTGGAAACAGGGTTTCTTTGAATTAATGAAGATATATTTATTTCTAGGTATATTTTCATGTCCTCAGTAGAAAGTAGGCCGAAACACAGCATGCTGTGTGACCTTTGTTCTATCTGTTCACAAAGGGACTTGCGATATCCATAACTCAGTTTCTACCTATTGCACCCAATAAGTCTTAAAAAATCTTTTCTATCCTCCATCAGTAATATGGTACTTCTCTAAGGCATGAAAAATATGTGTTGACGGCTTAAAGCTAAACAAGCAATCTGTGACCATTCCCAGCTCATCCACAGCACTTGTAAATCCATTCTTGATTTCATAAAAACAAAGAATCAGTGTTTTCTGTTTCAGATGCTCTTTCCTAACACCTGTGCTTGAACATGGAGTTCTGAATCTAGTTCTGTGATCCACATTACAGGAAAGACACCTGCCTGTTAGAGCAAGTCTGAAGGAGGACCATGAAGATGATCAGAAAGCTGAAGTATCTCTCCTATTACAACAGGCTGAGGGAGTTTACTGGGGCTGTTCAGCCCACAGAAGACTCTGGGAAGACCTCATTGCAGTCTTTCAGTTCTTAAAGAGTGTTTGTAAAAAAGAGAGAGGCCTTTTAAGAGACTGTAGCAAAAGGACACCGGGTAATGGTTTGATACTGAAAGAAGGTAGGTATAGAGCGGTGTCCTGGGTTACAATGTAAGATATGCCCAAGATATGTATTCTATCACCATCTTCATGAGCTGTTGAAACCAGATGAGGCAGTGTTCCCCTTGTCCCCACCCTCCGGACTATGTTCTGTTAATGGGCCCATTCATGCTCTACTGTGTGACTCATGGGTAACTCCCATCCGGGAGTTATGTCTGTTTAATGGGCAATCAAGGACCCATTGTATGAGTCATAAAATCACATCGTTCCATTGTGGGATGCTCCTCCCATGGGGAGGAGCCAAGCATTCCCACCTGGATAAAATCCTGGATAGCACAGGGGGCCCTTAACCCACTGGATTCCCAGAGGACAGGAGGCACCGGACTTTTCTACAGGATCACTGCTTCAACGAGACCACTTCATCTGGGCTGCTACCAGATTTAACTTATTTTATTTTACCTTTTTTTTCCCCCTTCTATTAAATTGTATTTCTGACTTGGACTCTTCCACTGGTTTTGCCTTCAAACCAGCACAAGTGGCTATTTAGATTGGCTGTATTCTTTACAAGGAGGTTGGTGTAATACTGGCAGTTTGCCCTGGGATGATGTTGATGTCCATGTCCCATCACTGGAAGTGTTCAAAGGTTGCATGGAGCTTTGAGCAACCTAATTCAGTGGAAAGTGTCCCTGTTCATGGCCAGAGAGTTGGACTGAATGATCATTGATGGTTACTTCCAAATGAAACCACCCTATGATTCTATGAGAAATGGATAAACAATAATTTGGAAAATAAGTACATAACATTTGACACAGGCAGGATGAGGCAGATATGCATACATAAAATTCAGAATAGAAGCAATCTAAATTAGTTCTACCATTGACTTTATGTTGGTGTGAATCTGTAATCTCAGAAAGAAAATAAATCTGTTCTAGCTTATACTTATTACAATTTGTTTGGTTTCTTTTTTTTCAGAAGAAAAGGTTACATTACCTATATGTGTTAGCAGCTCATCGGGAAATCATGTTATTTTTGAGGAACAAAATAGAGCACTGCTTTTGTTTAAGTTTGCATGATATAAATTTTTCATGGAAAGCTGATGCAGACTAGGGAGGAAAAGAGATGACATTGGTAAAGACATATTTAGACCACTACTGTATATGAAAAGAGGTCATCTGTAGGAGAAATATATAAATATAAACATGCAATTTGGTTTAAATGATAAGTCCTAAAAGAGGGTATTTTTACAACAGCACTATAGAACTATTTGCACTGACATTTTGATACTACTGTAAGAGGAGACTCTTAGAACTTTACTACTATGAAGGAAAATGAAAATTCTTATTAACACTGAAAGCTCTAATAAGCTTGTTGGGATTTGAATCCTTAATGTGTGCATTTAATTCAACATGTCTGTCTCTGCTTAAATCAATTAAGTAAATTAGAAATCACTTTTTAATTATTTCTTTTTTTATTGTATTCTAACACATTTACTAATTGCTTAAAAGTTCTTTGTAAAATGACCAAAATCAGATTTCTGGCCTAGCAGTCTTCTCATGTTATCACATATTTTTCTGATTTATTTGTTGGGAAATGAACCATTGAGGCAATTGTTCTAGCAATATTTGTGTCTTTGTAGGTAACTAGGTTTACGTATTTCTAACTTAGAGATAAACAATTCTTTAATATTCTGATTTTGGAGATTTTTGGAGAAGGAACACAAAACTAAATTCATATTTGCACTGCATATTTGAGATTCTCACCACACATAATTTTCACCTTAGATAGAAGTCAAGAGAAGACTAAAATGCCCTTAGAGCTGCAAGTTCATATCTGGCCTATCTCACATTAAAATCCGCAGAGGAAATATAACATCAAACAATACTGACAAACAGTCAGTAGATAGTGAATCACTTCAAATATTCCAATGGAAAATGAAACAATCTCATTTTGAAGTATATCTGATTTAAAAATAAACGTGCAATTTATGACAGAAAGACAGATAAAATCATGGTTTTCAGTTCATATCTCAGAAGAGTAACAACAAAACATATGTCAAGTACTAATTACTGTTTTCGTTTTATGGATATCATTCTTCATCCATTACCTGCCTTTCCTTTAATTTTAATCATATAGTTTTTTTAAAAAAAATTCAGTTGAAGTTTAACAGAATAT
This sequence comes from Donacobius atricapilla, assembly GCA_013397315.1. Lineage (NCBI taxonomy): Eukaryota > Metazoa > Chordata > Aves > Passeriformes > Mimidae > Donacobius > Donacobius atricapilla. The sequence goes on along the minus strand of WBMY01002813.1, from coordinate 109,861 downwards.
TATGATGTTTGCATACCTTCACCCTTTTCCCTGACACAAGTTTCTAGTTCTCCATCTTTTTCTAGGAGACAGCAACATGGAGTAGAGTGAAAGGTTGGGTCAAATAATAAGCAACAAAGAATCAAGAAAATGCAAAAATAATCGGTTTTCTGCGGTCCAGCTTACGGTGGGGTTTTGTGTAAGGAGTGAGCTGCTTTAAATTTTTCCTGCAGGTATTTGGTCAAGCAACCTTTGTACTTTCAGTGCTCCTATAACAGGAATTTTCTTCCCTAAGTAAATGTAAGAAATAAGAAATCCCTTGAATGTGTAATTAATATAACCACTTCTTGTGATGCTATTTAGTTTCCATGTAACTGAACACATTTAATTAGTGTATAGGAATGTGTAAAATATCTTCAGATTTCATGCACCTATCTGCAGGTACCAGTTTCCTAATGGATGATATCTGAAAGCTTCAATATATATACCCAAACAGCATGCCTCTACATGGTTTTATACAATTTACAACTCTGTATTCAAATGTATTAACATGCATGTACTAGAATGAATTAAAATTAAAACGCCAGTAAAACACCTGCTGTACTTTTGGAAGATATTTGTTGAGTTGGACGAGAAGACCCAACAATGCTGAGCAATGGTGTACAGATGAGCGAGGCTACACATTATCACCATTAAAATATTTTTTTCTTCTGTTGGATCATCTGCATAGTTTTTCTCCATATAACAATATTATTTGCTAATTGTATTGTGTGAAAATAAAAGTTAACACAAAATAAGAGATATTTTGATCTCAAGGTTGAGTTATCTGTAGGCACTGAAAATTAATCACAACGCTATAATTAAATATTAGCATAGAGAAAAAGTTTTGTTGAAAAGGGAAAAATAATATCTCGCTATATTACTAAAAGTAATCGAGTGTAATTGCAGACTTAATATTTGTTAATATTCATTAGAGTGTTTTTTTTTTATTTTAGTTCAATACCATAAAGTTAATGAATTTTTCATATATTTAGTTACATGTGTTGTACAAAAAATACATGTCTACCATTCATTGGCAAATAAACTGGCAGCATTCAGAAACAGCACAAATTCTTTTTTTAAGAGTTATTTTACCTGAGAAATTAAAGGAACACTTTGAAATATTCTGATTTTCTTTGATCAATTCCAGGTTTCCTGGCCAACAGAAATTTTTGCAACCAGTGTTTAAATATATTAGAATTTTTGATTCAAGTAGTTATATAAAAACATGAAACAATTTGTGATAAGTAAGTCACTGTGGAACAGTGTACTACTGAATTTGTATTCTAGAAGAACCATAATAGTTTAACTTATTTTCTTATTTAAGAGGTAAGATAGTAATCTAATAATGATTATAATATCTTTTCTCTGAGTACATGTATATGATGTGCTAGAAAGCACCATTATATATTTCTATTATTGCATTACACTGATTTGGCCACATAAAAAAAAGAAATAATATATTCAGAATAAATGATGGACAAAATACTTAACATGGATACTTCATAAAATATGTGTGTGTGCTTACTTTTACCTATATGCAGAAAATCCTTTACCCATGTGATGTTATACAAGAAAAACATATTATTTCATATAGGCCTAAGCCTCAGCTTTAAGATCCAGTTTCTCCTCCTAGTGAACTAATCTTTTGTCTTGCTATGCTTGACAGTAAACAGCCTACAGTGATTTTTCCCTTAAAAATATTCCCATCACATGTTGCACTGTCAGAGTGATTTAGGCCACTGTTTCTGAAAATGGTTGAAGTTGTTTGCTTATGCTATACAAGTATTTGCATGATGAAAGCAATCATATATTGTATGTCTCATAAAAAGTATTTTCTAGCCTAAACATGGCTTGTTAAAATAAGTGAAAAACTTTGTATGTACATAAATAAGCTTATTTGGAAATCTATCCTAAGAGAGCCTAAAAGAAACAAATTGTATAATCAGAGTATCTTGATCTGTGAAAGATGACTGATAGGGATTGTCTTGCTCATATAGATTTATTTCCCTGAAAGAGCAGGATTGGTAAGTTAGATTTTATTAACATTAAATTATTCATGTCAGCAAGACAATACTATTGCAGAGACTTAAAAAAAAAAGGGGGTTGCAGAACTTTTAATTTTTCAAATACTTGATTCAGGTGAATAATAAAGCTTTTTGAATATTTTATTGCTATCACTGAAATCGTGTCTTTTTCCTTTTAATTTTTTAAATTTTTTTTTTTACCTGAAATAGTTTGTTTCTGGGGAAAAATACAGTATCTCGGGCTGTTTTAGGCTTTCTAGTTTCTTTTTAAAGTATGCCACCTGGATAAGTGGTCTATGATATACTCCGGCATTTCAACACTAAGGAAGAAGTTAGTATCAAGTGATCAAAGCATGCATTATATTACCAAAGAATCAGGAAAGCAAAAAGATAAAGTTCTTAATTTTCATTTCTTTGAGACAACACGGCTATTTTTAAAACTACTTTTTTTAAACAACTCAGTGTATTCTGACCGAATATGACAAGCATCTGAAAAACTCCTAAGCGTAGGATTTAATATATAGAAGTCAATAATATATATTGAGGAGTAGACTAGGTGACCATTAAATGACCCTTCCAAACCAAACTATTTTATGATTCTATGGAGATTTACACATTATATAGTAAGTAAGTGTGCTAGGAAATATGAGTAGATTATACTAGTGGCAGTGTTTATGACATATAAAGTTCAGCTACTTGCAAGTATGGATTAATTATGTAAGCACACTAAGAGGATAGCTGTAACAGTGCCTGATTATTAAGGTTTGTCTTCCTTTTCTCAGACCTTTTTTCAATACAGTGACATTTCAGAGAACTGAGATGAAGTTCTGAATAATAGTCTGCATCAGCCTGAATTTTGGGCAACTTTTGGTTTACATGATTATTTGATTCTGAGAAAGGGACTAGGGTTCTTGAGTTTTTACATTACTTACAAGAACCGTTGGCTATTTCAGCAAGGATACTTCTTCCTCATCATGAAATCAGTGTGCATTTTACCCATCTATGAAATCTGGGAAAACCTCTATTTCACTTGTGCATAATAGAATGTATCTAGTAAAGCCTTCCCCCAGTCTATCTTAATATGTGTATGGTCAGACTTACCAGTGCTTTTAATACTGTACATCCTGCTTCAGCTGCAGAAGCAATGGGCTCTCTGACATACAGCCCAAGGTGCCAAATTATATGTACAAAGAACAAATTGCCATTTGGTTTAACGCGTCTATGGATAGGCAGAGCTGTTCTGTTTGCTCTGGGCATGATTTTTTTTTTTTTTGTAACACTGTAATTTGTGAGGAACCCTTTTATCAGACTGCTGGAAGTCACAGTGCATGGTGCCCATATGTCAGATAAATGGTTTCCAAATTCGCTTAGATTTTCCAGTCCTTTGGTCAAACACATCTCACAAACTTTTTTTTTTTCCCCCACGTAATTAGTTAAGGAGACAGTTTTAAACAAAACTCAGGTATGTTTCTGAGGACAGGTCATTCTTGTGATCATCTTTATCCATAATATAGGAAAGGTAACTATTTTCTTTACAATGTCTTTCAAATTCCTCAAATCTTGTTTCAGAAAACTTTTCATCCCAAACTCCCTTGAATGTGTACTGTAAACACTACACTGCTCAGTAGCAAAAAACCCCAAAATATTCTTATATCATTTTAGGCACTCTGTACTGAAAACACGAGTCTATACATAATTAGGCCTTCTAGTTATAGAGGCCTGTGGCCATATGTCATTTCTTAGAATTACAGGATGGTTGAATTCATCAGGGGCCTCTGGAGATCGTCTAGCCCACAACCCCTGCTCAAAGGGGGCTCAGCTAGAGTAAGGTGCACAGGACCATGCTTGATTGGGTTTTTAGTGTCACCAAGGCTGGAGATTCCACAGGCTCTCAGCTACAGTTCCAGTGCTTGACTGCTGCTGCGGGTTCACCCTATGTGATAGCTGAGCACCCATATATCTGCTCTTGCATTTTTTCCTTCCTTAAATATGCTTTCTCCAAGGGACCATAATCTTGACTGTGGCACATCTCGACTGTGCTTTATGCTTCTTTGGAGGGTTTGGAACTGGCTGTATCTGGCAGAGTGCCGCCCCTGGCCACTGTTCTCAGAGGCCACTCCTGCCACCCACCCCATGCACAAAATCTTGAAACCTACATCCAATACAATTACCATTACAGTAAAAAAGTATTTACTCTGTATAAGAACTCCCTATATATCTACTTTGCTCATTACTTCTCAGGCTCTCACTGTGCCCCACAAAGAAAATCCTGGCTTTATTTTCTTTGTTCCCTCACCATCAGATATTTGTACATATTGACAAAATCTCCTAAATATCCAAGACTGCACTCTATCAAGCTGAGGAGTCCCAGATCTCTCAGCCTCTCCTCATGTGACAGGTATTTAAGTTTCTTCATCATCTTGGTGGCCCTTCCCTAGACTCTCTTTAGTATGTCCATGTCTCTCTTGCACTGGAGAATTTGGAACTGGACTCAGCACTCCAGATGCCCTCACCAGTGCAAAGCAGAGAGGAAGCATCATCCTCCTTGACCTGCTGGTGACAATTTTTCCTAATGTAACACAGGAAGCTCTTGGTTTTCTTTCCTTCAAGGCTGCATTGCACTTTGTGTTCAGCTCATTTACTAGGACCTCGAGGGTCTTTTCTGCAAAGCTGCTCTCATGTTTGAGTTCCCCTAGAACTCATTGAAAGTACCATCAAACGCTAATGCTTTTTTACTGTTCTTTTCAGTTATTTATTTTAAAATCTCTTTACTCAGGTGCAACACTCTGACAAATCCCAACTAAAAATACTTTTAATATTCAAATCTTTCTACTGGCTTCTCTCATAAACATTGAGGCAAATAATTTATTTAGCTTCATTTGCACTGATTTTATACTTTTAAAATCCTATTTTACACTCTGATTACCTCTCATGCCTTTTTGATTCTCTAGCAGAATCCTTGATTCTGACTTTTTGATGAAAAAAATAAATTGCATCCCATGAAGGAAAAAGCATTTCACAGCAATTTTTCTTACACAAAAATATGGTTTGTGACTATTCTATGATAACTATATATACAGAAATCTTAATAATAATATCTTGAAAAAGTTTCTGGCTTCTTAGAGACTCCAAAAATCATCACCTCGATGAAAGTTAGTTGCAAAGGGATGTTATAAATGGCCACTGACCCCAAAACCTCTGGCCCTCGACCCCTCCTGCTAGTTTTTGGAACCCAGTCTTGGTGCACACAGACACACACAGACCCACAGGCACATAACACCAACACTGCTGGTCACACATATGGCCACAGATAAGATGCTGCCTTCAAGAGCACCCACATGCAAGACTCCCACCAAAAACAAGCCCAGACAACCACAGCCCCTCCTCTTCTTGGGCTGCCAGAGGCAGGAGGACACCAGTGAAGCAGAACAGAGGCAGAAACATCACACTCTCCACATTGACAGGCAAAATACATTTATGAAATCCCGAAGAACTGATCTGATACCCCTACCTGCATCCCAACTTCCTCTATTTTCTTGCATCTTTCTTACATCACAGACCCTCACGTCTGCATTCTTACCAGTGTCAGACATCAAGTTTCCCTGTAGTTTTTTCATAGCCCATTAAGTATTGTGACTTGTAAGGACTGATTCTTAGCTTTGTCTTCATCATACTTCTCAGATTTATTTCTCTGTGTATTTTCTTTATGACTTCCTCACTTTTCTAAACATCACATTTGACATCATCTTTGACCAGACAATTTTACTGCAACAAACATTACCACATTTCAGATACTCTGATCATAGTGTGACTCACCAGTTTGGGTTCTGGTTACTGCCTACTTAATTATTTTTGTGTCTGATTTATGCCTCTGTGTGGTTTTTTTTATGGCTTCCTCCTTTTCTTATTATCCACTTTTGTATTAAAAAGTCACAGACAGGTACCCTTGAAGGAGCAGAACATCTCTCTTCTACTTTCTACTAGAATCCATTTCAATGCCATAATTTAATGGCTGCTAGGGTCCATCGGTATTCAAAGACAGTCAGACTATTTTCTCAGTGACCCTGTGGTTGAGATACTTAATTCTGATTGACATTTATTTTTTTTCTATTTGCGCAGGACTATTTTTAAATATCGAAAATGTTCTTTTGAATGTGTAATAGTGTAATGCTAATACTTAAATTCTCCAGATTTAGGTATCAAATTTACATATCAGATAACAAAAAAATTTCCACGTAAATCAAGGATCAGAAAGTTAATTACAATAAATTTATACGTTGCATTTGTTTTTGTCAAGACATAGTGTGATAGCCTGTTCCATTTACTATATCTACCAAATAAAATTGTAATGTTTTTTCTGCTGAAGCTATTGAGCATGCAAATAATTGCCTTCTCAAACAAGTCTTGAAATGCTTGTAATAATTCTTGTCATTTCATTTACCACTACTTGGCAAGATATCTACATTTTTAGTCATATACTATTCATACAGAAAAAAAATTGGACCTGCTTCAAGAACCCATTTCAATGCTTTACACTTGATAATATCTTTATATATATTTTTTTTCTTCTGAAATACTGCATTTTATAACTTCATTTCAAAGTTACTAAATTCTGCATCCATCCAAACTTCTTAGATTTCCCACAGTGGTTAATTTTAATACTCTATATCTCTTTTTTTTTTTACCTAAATTAGATTCCATTAAGCATGTTCCATTTTCATTTAGGTGAATCCTTTCTCTAAAGAAATGGCCCTCTGTCATTTTGTTTTGCTTTCCTAACATATCTCAACTTCCTCTATGCATTATTTTTAAGGATAAATTCAGACTAGATTTTATGAAGCTGGATTTTTCTAGGATACTAAAAGCATTTCAGTGGTTCATACCTTTATCCTCCTACATAATCATGCTACTCCACTCTAGTTCTTACAAGGGGAATATGAATAATTAAAGCTTTTAATCTTCCTCACTTTAAGGTCAGGAACTTAGCTGAAGGTGAATTAGGACAGTTGATTATGCCAGTGTTTTATTCATAAAGGCAAATATAGATAAAAGAGAGTATTTCAAAGCAAGCCACAAAATATTCATGTGGGCAAATAGAACATGCCTAATACATACAGGTAAGAGGTTACTGCAAGCCTAAATAAGGTTTTAATAATCTAAAAAATTTTGCAACAGTAACATTATTAGTGTTTTTACCATGCTGTTATTTGGATGGTACAGCCTACTTTCCCATGGCTGAAGCCTTTATCCTCAAAAACAGATTCATCTCATCTCTGCCTTTTTCTTACAGGAGAACTCTAGTTGGCATTAGGCCTAAACCCTGTCAGGAAGAGTGCTAGCAGAAATCCACCATGGATGATTATAAACTAGAGCTAGTGCCTTTGTTCTGTTTAGTTCACAGACATGACCATAGTGGCTTCCTTTTACAGCCTCTACCTTTCATAATATCATGTTTTATTTGTTTTCATTAATCCCATATTTTTCTGACTAGCCTATTTCCGAACCAGTTCTCTGCCACGTGATCACTTTAATTCAAGCTTGCAGGTGGCTCATCCTTGCCATGGCTTACCACTGGCAGGCAGCTAATCCTCACACATCCACTTGCTTACTCCTCACAGCAGGAATGGGGGAGAGAATCAGAAGTGCAAAAATGAGAAAACTCAGTTTCATAGGTGAAGAAAAAGCTGGGCATGCAAGCAGAGCAAAACAAAGACTTCTTTCAGCACTTCCCATGGGAAGGCAGGTGTTCAGCCATCTCCAGGAAAGCAAGGCTTCATGACATGTAAGTGACTTGGGAAGACAAATGCTATAGTTACAAATGTACCCCACTCTTCCCTTTCTCCTTCTTACTACAGTTTTATTGCTAAGCATGTCACCATATGGCATGGAATATCCCTTTGGTCAGTTGGGGTCAGCTGTCCTGATTGGCTCCCCTCCTAATATTTTGTGCACCTCCAGCCTGATCACTGGTGTGGTGCTTGTGAGGAGCAGAAATATCCTTCATACTCAGATACTGACTATGACTTGGGCATGTTATCAGCACTGTTTTGGTCACAGATCCAAAACACAGCTCCATGCAAGCTATTCGGAAGAAAATTATGCCTTTTGCAAATGGATTCACAATAAATCCCAGGAGAATGGAGTAAGACTACTCCTATTGCCTAAATGTAGTTTACAGTGCTTCAGTTAGCCCCTGGTGAAAGAGAGACAAGCAGAGTATTCCAGAAAGCAACTCAAAGCATCCAAGTGTCCTTATTCTTATCTCTACAGAAGTTAGGGAAATGGAAGCATTCAATAATAATAAAATACTAGAACACCTTGTTCTCTCCTCTACCAATATTTAGGACCTTAAGTATTTTGGTAGAATCTAAATACAATTTTCATAATTACCTTGGCAAAGGAGTAGGAGGAGACTGCATGACCTGAAAACCAAATGCCTGTGATGTTTCAAAACTACTTAAACCACAGTTTTCTTGTATGGTTTGAGTAACTGTTCTCTGTATTTGCAATAGACAGATCAGGTCAGAAAATAAGTGAGAAAAAGAGAACCTTAACAGGTGAAGACTAAAGTAAAATATATCTCAGTTTATTCCCCTGCACTGATGATCTCTCATCTTTCAGTCTTGGAAAAATTAGGATATGACTGATAATTCTGCTGTTATGAAAAAAAACTAGCTGAGGTGGGATTTTTTCTTTTTCTTTCTTAATACTTACAGGATAGAGAGGGATTTATTATGATGCATATCAGAGAGGAAAAGAACCAGAAGACTGATCATTAGGATGTTGTTTTAAGAACAATGCAGGCAAACTATTATTGTACTCTGTATGGAAAATACACCTTCTCTCTCAGCTTTACAAGTTTTGAAATGGACTTTGATCCAAAAAACCTTAATATGGCAAGATGTCCTGACAAACATATAAATAAAAGCTTTAGTGTGTATAATCAAAACTAGAAGTTTTGTAGTGTGTATAATCAAAACTAGAAATGGAAGATTTCTTTTTGAAAAGAGAAATTTGCCTAAGGGACACAATTATATGAGGAGACTAGAGTAATTTTTTGATTCAGGGAAAACACAGGAAAATGCTTTTGGGGCAAAGTGGTCCAAAACTCTAGATATTTCATGTTGTTGGAAACAGACACTAATGTACTCTTGAGCATAGATGGAGAAGGGATAAAGAGATGTGTTAAATAATTCAAACTTCAAATTATAGGTTTGTTTTAAATTTCTGTTCTCTGCCTAACATCTAGTTTTGTAGGTTGAAGACAAAACAGAATATAGTAGACTGTCTGAAAAAATTGTTTTTTAAGTATTCATATTTCAAATTGTTTAACAAATGAAAGAAAGATTTATGTACACAAAATCACCTCTAGTTAGAATATGGCTTCAATATTGATACAGAAAAGGGGATGTTTTTGTGTATATCTGCAAAATGAAATGTTTATTATAGTATTTGCAAGTTTTCCTTATAAGCATAAGGTTTTCCATGAACTACCTTTGCCAGAGGTGTAAATTACTGAGTTCCATTTCCAAACAGAAAAATACATTCGGATGTATCAATCTCTAAATATTGCTCATGGAAATCCTTTAATTTAGGTTGCTGCTTTCATGGAATTAGTCCATCATTGGCCTTGCCTTCTATTCATGGAGTTAGTCCCTCCATCCTTGCCTCCCATTCTTAAAAACATTATGGAAACCAAAGCAAAGTTTTGATGGGTTTGGTTTTTGTTGGATATTTTTAAAGTTATTTTTTGCAAGGCTTTTGTAACAAGTCTTCACTGCCTTTGGTGTCATTAGTGGCTATAAACTTTTAAAGAAAATAGAGTTTTAGTTCACACTTAGCAGGAATTCTTACTAATCATTTCAACAGTGTGACCTAAATTTGTTTGGGGCGTATTGGAACTAATGGAGTTGGAAATCTATGTTTCATAGCTGGACACTCCAGCTGTCAAGAGTACATTTCCATTTTGTCTTACTTACATTTATCACTACTGAATGAGATCCTGATATACAAGGGCATATGTTCTAATTATTTTCTGAAATTATTTAATGATGTTTTCCTTCTTTTTTTTTTTTTTTTTTAATAGGCTTTGTGGGTTTTGTTTCTGTCCAAGCATGATTAATGGGTTTGTAGGAGCTATCACCTTTAACAGCTGTTTCTTCTCTGCTTCTGGGCAGCCTCTGTAGAGGAAGTTCCCTTGCCCAGTCTGATGAACTACTTTTAAAATGGTCAGAAATATGCTGTAGTGACTTGTATTTGAAAGTTAAATATGATACAGATAATTGGTCACGATTCCCCATGTCATATATAATACTATGAGGTACAATTTCTTTGTAGTTCTTGGTATCATCAACTCTCAAAAGAGGTAATACATGACATTATCTTAATGCAAAAATATATCCATTCAGATCATTTTGACTATGTGTGCTTGCAAGAAGCTTTTTTCTCTTATTTTCTCTCTTCTTCCTGAAAGTTTATTGAAGTTTATGTAACACGTGTGTCAAATATTTCGTATTTGAAAATAATTATGTCATTGTAATACCTATTTATTTGGTTTATTGAAAGAATTAAATACAAAATTAGACACTTGGATTGAAAAAATCAGTGACTGATTACACTGTTTCTGTATGATATTTATTTTAGAATTTTCAGACTCTTTTTCTTTTTATCAGTCCTGGAACCAGAACTGAAAGAGATCTGAAATTAGGTTTTTTTTCAAGTAAGTTTCTGTTGCAGAGACATTGAATCTCTAAACCTCCAAGGACTCATCCACCACGTTTTAGTGTGACATCTCTTTATTCTCAAAATCTATGTAAACAATGTGATAAATGCATTTCTAACAAAATTGTAACAGTTGAGTGGTGCATTGACCACTCATGTGATTTGTGGTTATCTATATATAATGCAATAACATATAAATTTTGGAGAACACAAGAGAGTAAGGAAATAAGTAACTGCAGAAATATCACAGACTTTTCAACAGGGAAAGCAGAAGTTTTTATAATGGCCTTAGTACTGTATTAAAATAAATGTATAGGTTTCAAAATAAAATCTATCAAAGGATTAGCTACTTCTTTATAGGGAATTAAAAAATGCTTCACCTATTGTTCTGTTTACTGAGAATTATAGTACACTAGGATATCTAGCTTGTTTGTGTTTTATAATTGCAAGCTTTATCTACACTGCATTTTGAGAAAAGTCTTTAGACTATTGAACTTACTAAAAATAATTCTCTGCTGTGTAAAAACTTCTGTCAAGAGCAGGCTCTGGCACAGGCAGTACACATCCTTCAAAGTACAGAGGACCCTCTTAATGATTCATTTTCTACTGTTGTGTGGAATAAAACCTATCATCATCGTAATTTTGATACATCTAAGTAAAAATTAGAGACAATGAAAACTTGATAACCTGTGTAGAGTGAAATATATGATGAAACTGAATAATGTGTTATGTATACACACATTCCAGTTTGGAAATAGGTATCTCCCTGACAAGACTATTTAGAAGACTTAATTTAGTTCATTAAAAACTCTAAGAAGAAGCCATTTATTAACAACACGTTTTCTGCTAATGGCTAATTCTTGATCATTATCACTATTTATTGCTGCATTTAAAACCCTGCTAGGTCTTAACACTTCTAAATTAGCTATGAGTATGCATTGCAGCAGAGGTGATGATAGAAAGAACAAAAGAAGTGAGCACTGAAGCATATCACCTCTTTCTTCCCCAGTTTTCTGAACTTATGCCTGTTGTTCTTGTGTTTCCTCACCTTTCCCTCATCCCCTGCTCCTGATACTGATTAATCTTGTTTTCAGTCTTGCCAGTCATCCTTCTGGCGTGCTTAGCAGGATGTCTTGCCTTTTTGTAGTCCATTGTGCCTAGTTTTTCCTTTGTTCTAGATCATGAAATTGCTGCATGGGTCGCTGTTCACACATTTTTTATGTGCCCCCTAAGCAATTATATGCGTCTTTGACCCTTTGGGGGTCAGATTGCTCACATATTTTTGCAAGACATTTTTTTTGTTTTCAGCTATGCTGTTACAGTTACAGAGTGCTGATGCTTTGATAGTGATTCAGATAAGTCTAGATCCATGTTTCTGTTTGGATTTTAGGCTACCCAATAGTTATATCCCAACTAATAGATTGTTTACTTACACATGCCATAATCCTGGCTTTCTGCTGCATAGGATCTTAGAATAGAAATGAAGGTCAGTGATGTACCTTTTATGTATTAAAAACCAGCCTGACACTGAGATGCTAGGACAACAATAAATTGTCAAAGGCAAAGTAATACTTATTGAAGGACAGAGTCTTTGGAATAGGTATTTCAACATTTCAAAGTGCAGATACCCAACATAAGTAAAACATATGGAAAAGATTAAAGGAAATGCATTTGAAACAATTTTAAGGAGACCTTTCCTTAAATAGCAATATTTTATCTTAGTTACATTCTTTTTCCTGAAACAAATAGCCCTGGATAAATAGCAGTTATTTTAGTAGACTATGTCTATTGCATTTAAACACAGACTCCCTCCAAAATTTTGCTCGTGGGGTAAGTCTGTGCATTTAGGAGGAAAAGATTTTATCACATAATAAAAACTTCACAGGATCATACTATTATTGAGTAATTCAGGGGTCCTAGATCTCTAACCTCCTGCTCAAAATAGGATCACGTGTAAAATTAGGTAAAACAGCTCAGAATTTTTCAATTTAGGTCTTGGAAACCTCCAAGGGCAGAGAGTGTGCAGTATCTCTGGTCCGCCTGCTCTACTGCCCCATGCATCTTACATTTACATTAAACTTTAAATTTCTTTTGTTTTTCTGAACTTTATTTGAGGGGGAAAAATGCTGCTATTGCAGGAATGTGCTCATTGAGAATGACTCTCTTCAGTTCTACTCTGAGTAGATTTGAAGAAAAGAATAATTCCTACAAATAGCATGGCTTTGAGTTTGCACAAAAAAGACTGTGCATACTTTGTATTCTTTAAATTGAGTATATATCATTTGTAGAGACCATAATTCTCTGCCTTCTGTTGCATACAAGGAAATAGGATAATATGGTTATATTTCTTGGATAATTTTACTGTGTGATTTTCTGTCTTATAATGTGGAAAAATATTTCAGAAGTTGTTTTTACTGGCAGTGGAATGAATTACTTACTCATTAAGAAAAAAATTATCAAAACGACTGTGAGCTCTAATAAAGCGGGCAGCAAGCAGCTGTTGAATCTCTGCTTTACGTTACTGTTATGAGGATGTAAAATGAAGTTGCCACATATATACTCATATAAACCCTTTGATTAACGAAACAGTAATTTTAAAATAGTCTCTTATAACTAATCACTGTGTTTTACCCTGCTGCATTAACACTAAAACACCTGGCTGCAAAGCTCAATTAGTGAACATTTTCATTCTGTAGCGCTGGCATTAATGTCTACAGCAGTGAAGAGAGGCTTTTACAAGCTCGCTTGAAGTGCTTTCATGAATATTGCTTTGTGTCATATGTATACTTCTGGTCATCATATACATTTGTTTATATTAAATTAGAATACATCCTCTGAACTGCTAAATTTGAAGACCTTTGCTCAAAATTTCTAAGGTAACTCTGGACATAACTTGCAATTAATGAATTCATGTGAACAATGTTCCTACAGAACATCATTTACAAATACTGCAACTCTGGTTACAGATGTCAAAAATAGCTTCAGTGTTCATGTTAAAGATGTATATAGGAATTTCAGGCTTCACTGTTAGTTTGTTGTAAAGTTAAGGCATCTTTTGCATCAAAATTTTTGCTCTGTTGATGTTTCTGTTGCTAAATCACAGCATTGCTTGAGTTTGAAAAAACCTTTTGAGATCATCTAGTCCAGACCTGTAAATGATTGTCTCTTTTGGCATATTTTGATGTATAGCCCTGTGAACTGAGTTTAGGACCAAATATATACTACTATTCATTAAATAATGATTTGCCTTGTGCCCGGGGATCTTGGGCTCTCTGCCCAGGCTCTGACGCAGCTGCTGCCTTCCCCCTGACAGGTTGGGAACTAGCAAAGTTGAGCACATGTCCAAGACACACACAGGGGACGCTGGCAAGGCTGGATACACAGGCAGCCACAGACAAGTCAAACAGCAGCCACACATAGGACTCACACCAGACACAAACCTGGACGGCCACATGCTTTCCTGCTTTTGGCCTGGCAGAGGCAGGAGGTGTGACACAGCACACACAAAACACTCTTCAGGTTCACACACACACATAGCTACATATTACCAAGCACCAGCACATCTCCTCTGCTACCTTACACCCCTGACTGGATCCTGTCCCCTTTTATCCATTCCTCATTCCAGGCATTCTCTGGCTGGTGCAGCTGGATGCTCATGGCAAACATTTAGCACTCACACAGGCACCCCAAAATAATGGGTCACCTTGAAAATCAGAACAAACCCTCTATACAACAAATCCCCCATTCTGGACCCAAGGTCTACCTGTTCATGAACATATCAGACTTAAGAGTTTGACAGCAAATACACATGCATACGCGGTTTAGTGAAAGTCCAGACACTTTCTCCCAGCAGTCAACATCAGACACATGGCCTCTGGCCATTCAGTCCTGCTCCAGTGGCTGGTAGTGAGCCCCTTATCTGTCTCACTCACCCTGGTCCCTCCAGTAGCTGGCTTTCAGTCACAAATCATTCCTGTCTCAGTGGCTAGAGGTTAATGGTGCCTGCTGTCTCCAGTGGCTGATGCTGACATCTCATGGGCTGCAGTAGCTCACACTGCAGTCCAAGGGCAGCCAACGCAAAGCCATTTTTTAACTCAAGTAGCTCAACATCCAGTACTCTCATGCCAGTCCCTCCAGTAGTTTGCGCTGAATCTGTGCAGTCAAACATAAACACAGGACAGTTTGACAGTTATGAGAATGTTTAATAAGACAGGACAAACTGCAGCTATCAGGCATAGAGTTCAGCCAGGAAGGCATAACGATCGTCACTGTTTTACGTATGACCCGAGGTTTTTAATACCTTTTGCTGTCTATTGCACCTCTTTGTTCCTCCTTTCTCACTTCCCTACCCTCCCTTCCCATGAGCTTGTATAATCCTACAGATTCCCTCATCCCTTGTTGGGTGACAGGGATTTCCTCCCAGTTTACCCATGGTTTCTTGACAGCCCATCAATTAGTGTGACTAGCAAGGTTTCTTTCTTCTCATTGTCTCCATGTTAGTTTGGTCACATTTATATCTCTGTATGTTTAGAGTTGGTAATTTTTTCATCCTCCCTATTATGGGGCTGATCATATAACCTTGCTGGAATAGAGATTCTCACACTCCCATATACTCTTGTCATTAACTGTGAATACTGAAATTTGATTTCCATGACTACCTCTCACACATTGTTAAGAGGCCACAAGGCCAGCAGAAGACAAACAGAACAGAACAGTGATAGAAATAGGTTTCATAAACATTTCAAGGACTGCCAGAAAAGATAATATAGCATACAAATTCCAGCCAGTAGCCAAAATCATCGAGCAAGCTTATGGTGAGGAGATCCACCTAAAGCCAAACCAAGTAGTCTATCCACCGAGTTAGAAACAAATCCAGTGATCATATGACAGATTACTATGGTTAAGAGGCAAGCCACAGCTTTATTTCTGTTTCAGCAGGGTATATGGATAGAGTATATTAGCGACCAACATTCTTCCAGCATACCTCAGACAGTGAAGTACAACCCAGGACTGAGCTTAAATAAATGTCCTGTGCTCATGGGTAGTGTGTGTGGGTGGGAAGCCCCAGGTGATGCTGATCAGGTTCCTTAGGTTTTATTAGTACACTCAGAACCCTGTCAATATGGTTAGTATCAGAGAGAATGACAAACGTTGTTAAAGTCAGGATAAAGATCACCCTCTGTTTTACTATTATAGACTAAACCAGTCAAGACACCACAGAATACGGTCAGAATGTTCAGTCATGATTTTCCTTGGTAAATTCATGCTGGCTGTTAAAAATCACCATCTTGCTCTTCATGTGTTTGGGATATCTTTAAAGAAAAGTTTACTCTATAATTTTCCCAGTGTCTGAAGACAGGCTGGCTGGTCTATACATCCCTGAATCTTCCTTTTATCTCTCCTTGAAGCCAGCATAGATATCCTCTTTTTCCCCTCCCTAATTATCATGACTTTTCACAAATTATAGGGAGCAACCTTCCAAGTATTTCGGCACATTTAAGTACATCACATGTGGTTTTATGAACTTGTGGGCATCCAGTTAATTTAAACGACCCATAACTTGATCCTAACGTACCATGTCCTTTAATTCTCTAAACAGTATTCAGTACATAAACTTGATTTGTGTACCACATCTAAAACTTCCAAAGTTTCGGGATTGTTGTGGGGAAATTACACTGTTCGAAATAATCTAAGGAAATATAGGTTTTCTAGGTTCTTTTTCAGATGAATGCCCTGGTCTGCCTTAGGGCTTAGCAATGAGTGATGAGAATTTGCTATTCTTTACTTCAACACCTAAAGTGTGGGTTAAATGATATATGGTTAACTAAGGCTTTTTATAACTAGCTCCTTGTTATAATATCATCACTATAATGCAAACAATATTTTGTGGCTTTCTAATAATTTTTTGTTTTATGGAGTATTAATGAAAAAGCAATAGTCCACTTGGTAGAAGTGCTGAGTAAATGCACTTGGAATATGTAGAATACTACACACAAAATGACCTGAAAAAGAATCATAGCTTTTTAAAATTGAGCAGTTGAAAATAATGCTGTTGGTTTTGTCTTCACTTTCCATAAAATCAGGGTAGTAATGCCTCTTTCAGTGTGATGTAGCCACAATATATGCTGCCAAATTAACAAGGTATTCCCATACTATTGTAATAAAAAGAAAAGAGAACATTTTATTATCTGTGAAATAATAATTTTGAATTTAAAACAGCTCTAGATTAGCATAAGGTAAATAGAACCTACAGCAATGCATTTAATACTGGAAAACCAAGAGAAATGAGGAACTACTTTTTAATGGAACTTCATCCTTGTCATGAGTGTTACAGGTAGAGTTCATGCAAGTAAAGGTGGTATTGGAATTTATAAAAATGATGATCAGATTAAGGTTTCTGAAGCAAATCCCTTTTCCTAATCTTTTTATTCCCTGACTTTGAAATCTTACTAGTGACTGTTAAAACAGATGAGTGTGTGCTTGCAAATTTTTATAGTCACCAGTAGTAGACAGCTTTATGGTTTCATTTTTTTCTAGTGTTGTCACCAATGCCTCAACTAATAGAAGTAAATAATTTATAAGGAACTTTTCTTCTGGAGAGGATTCTACATACTTGTTTTCCCACCTACCTATTTCCCCTTCAATTAATTGCATGACATTCTATTAAATATATAGACAAGTTGGCTCTCTTGATGTCCTCTAAGCAAAGCAATTGAATCTGCATTGATTTGAAATTTGTCTAATGTTTTTTGAAGTTCTCCTGGGAATTCAATGTGTATAAAGAGATCTCAAGGTAATTGCACTTAATTTCAAGGAGAAAGCTTGTAAAAACCCTGCTAATATAATTTCTAGTGTAAGCACTTGTCAAGTTGACAGTACAAAGCTAGGTAGAATTCTTGAAGTTGAAAGTGCTCAACCACCATAATTTCTTATTAGAAACATACACAAGTTCTTATTTAAGTATCTTTAGAGACTGATTATTTTTGCACATCATTTATTTACATCAATATTCAATCTATGGGTTTTTTCCCCCTAAAAATTTTATAAAACATGTTTCTTGAGATGGAAGAACAGGTTTTTGAAACTGATGTACTACTTTTGAGGTCCCTATGGTGTCACAGAACTTATTTTAGACATAAATTTATGTGTATGTTTGCCATTGCAGAGAACCCCAGTGCAAAACTTGTAGAATTTACTTTGATGTTGTGTCAAAGAACAATACACTAAATTTTAGATCATTTTAGTTTAATGTTTAAAATGATAATTCAATTACGTTTCCATTCCATTTTATAATTACTCCTTCATTACAGAAAAGTATTGGATGCTTCATGCATCCATATTTCTTACATACAGCATTACCAGTCCTTACCTGTAAAATCAGAAATGAGAAAAATAATTTTGTTGAATGCTTTGTCATGTAATGAGAATCTTAGACTTCATGAACTTTATTAAACTGAAGCACTGAAAAAAATATAGCTTTTCTTTTGTTTCTGGAATCTTCATCCAAACAAATTCCCAGAATTTGTGATGTAAGTAGATGCATTAGTAGTTTCTTTAAAAATTAAATCCCGCTGTGAAAAATTATCCCAATTTAGCTAAAACCAACAAAAATTATTGAGCCATCGAAACACATTAATTTAACAGACTAGAAGGACACATTGTAAGGTGGGGTACCTTGCCCAAGGCAGTCCAGCAAACTAATCAAAATCTCATCTATGAGCATTAGACCACTGTTCTCTTGACTAAGAAACAATATTTTTCATAAATATATATTCACTACTGTTCCTTCAATAATGTTACAAATACACAGATTAATTTCTTTAATCTTCCTCTTTTCTTCCTCCCTCAAAATGAAAAAATAAATCTTCTTTACCACTGAAATCCATCTCATTTAATTAGCATAGTATTTCTTAATGGCTTCTCAAGTGAATAAAATTAGCAGCAATAATGGAATAACTAAATGGCATTAAAAGGGAAATGCCTGAGAAATTAAAAACATGTAAAAGGTACAATGGAGACAGCTGTAATTAAAGACTTGTCATGCCTTCAGCTGCTATAGCAATGCTGAACTAAGAGGATTTACCTTAAAAAAACTTCAGGCCTTTGAAGATAGGGAAGAAAAAAAACCCCAAACCAACCCTTGAAATGTACACTGAACAGCTAAACTTAAATAAGGAACCAAAGACTTATAAGGACAAAAGAAAGAGAGCAGAAAGTGTGAGAAATTGAACATACAAGAAAAAAGAGAGAATTTCACATGGGTAAGGGTATTATTGTTCATAACGCATTTACTTGTCTGAATTTATACCTGAAACCTCTAGTTTAATTTTTGATTTTATGAAACATTTTAATTTATGAAACTGTCAGGAAGAGAGATACCATCTTCCAACACATATCTCATTATCAGAATGAACACAGCAGTGAAGTGTCATATAAAATTATTTGACCTTTCCTTCTGAGTTATTTTTCAACACATTTAAGTATATTACAAGATTTTTTGGAATGGCACACAAACCATCACTAACATAGGTATAGAAGGGTAGATTGAATGACAGTAAGATGACAACTTGTCCACTTCCATGAAACATGATTATGACTATAAATAAAAAAAATACTCCAGAGAAATGAAATAAATTTATGAATTGTATGTTCCTCTCTGCTGTAAGCAAAATACATTTGATTGTATATTTTCTTCTTCAATTCATAATCTCAAAATAGTTTGTTCAGTTAGAAAGAAAAAATATTTATAATATTTAGGAAAAAATTATGCATGAGTGTGTGCATGTATGTTTTCAGAGGCATACTTACATTCTGAAGTATCAAAATTAGTGTTTCCCTTCCAGTTCTCATGCTGCTTCAAGCTGCTCAGCACAAATATCTCTAAATTGAGATAGAAGGAATAGAATAAGAGCTTGTGTAGATCAGAAACTAACAGACTGATGATATCTTTATGGTTTATGGCGTCACATTTTTTTGCAGAAAGTGCTGCTTGTTTTGGGTAAACTTGTAGACACCAAGGTCAGAGTATAAGCACTGTAACCTAAAATTTTGAAAGAATTAATTTGAAATAACTGATATAAAGATAGGTTACACTTCTATTTTCCTAGTGAATCTACAGCTGATAACAACATTGCTAATAGGAGAATTTTTCATTACTTGGCATTCCCTAGGGAACGACTGAGTGATTTTAATAATTCTTCTTATTTTTTTTTATTTGAAGATCTTAGGGTGCTATATAATAGAAATTAAGTCTCACTATCTTCTTAAAAAAAGAAAAAGAAGCAAAAAACCATAGGCTTTACAGCACAGTCCAGTGGAACTTTGACCAGAATTCAAGTATGTCAACTCCCTGTTCATGTTCATCTGTCACAGGTTATTCAAATCATCTCTTGATTCAGTCACTAACATATTAATTAGATTATATTTCCATTAAAATCACTAGATTGTGTATAGAGTGAGTTGGTATGTTCAAATGGGAGGTTCAGTTGCCTAAGTTCAGATGGTGGATGTTATTTTCTGAGACACTAAGTTATTCAGTGCAATCATACGGGGCTGGCAGATACAGCAGAGGACCCAGTTTACCTATGATCTTCTGGAGCAGGAGTCAGAGGCCAGATGGAGTAATTTAGGACATCTAAAACAGCCTTAGGAAATATTGTTTAAAGAATGGACTCCTGCCACAGCTAACTGGGTTCAGAAGTATAATATAGGTCAACTTAATAGCTCACAGTGATCATAGCAGGAGATTAGATATTTGATGTGTGTGTCTGAGGCTGAACTCTTTTCAAATAATAATTTTACCCAATGCCACTTGAAAAATCAACATTTATCTCAATATCTGCTAAGAAAAATAAATATTTTATTCTTTTGCTTTTACTTTTGTGCAGAATATTCCCCTCTGCTAGGATTCCCTATCTCCTGCAAATGCATTTCAGATTGTGTAAGTGTCTCAATAATGGCATTCCCCCAAACTGTGTGCTAAATGTACACATTCTTGGTTATACGTGTTTCTGGAAAAAAAAATATTTTGAAGAGAAATATTCTTGTACACGATAGTCCAGCCTTCTAATGTACTTTTTACAATAAGTCTAAAATAGCTTTGAAAAAGGAACCAATTTATCCAGCTTCACAGATGAGGAATCCAAGTCACACAAGACATTACTTCCCTAGTCAAAGGGTCTGTTTCAATTTAAGTGAACTGAGCAATTAGAGAGCAACAAAATCTACATTGCTGCTTCTTTTTATGAATTCTTACGCTTATGTTCATATTAATGCTGTTCAGGATTTCAGAAAGAATTTATAATACTGGTCCCAACATCTTGTTTTGGTTGTATTTTTTTCTCCATCAACTCTTACAAAGTTAGTTAGTTATTCTAAATTACCTGTAACAGTACAGTATTTTTANTGTACAAAAAAAAATACAAAAAAAAAAAAAAAAAAAAAAAAAAAAAAAAAAAAAAAAAAAAAAGTAGTTCTGCAATAATGAAAACTGTCCACTATGTATTTTTTAAAATTGTAGTCCTACAGATATGAACTGGTGGGAAAGACCCCAGGAGATCTTGAGTCCAACCTTCTGCTCAAAGCAGGGTCAGCTCTGACTTGAGACCAAGAAGCTCAGGACTTTGTCTAGTCCAATACAAAGGACTTTCAGATCTTCAGAAGAAAAATGTTCTGTAAGAGCTATTAATGTTATTCCGTGCTCTCCTAGGAATGTCAGTTATGGGAGTTTCAACACTTATCAACATTTCTGGTGTCTGAATCTTGCCTAGTATCCAATACTTTTGAAGGATGGTAGAAAGCTGCCTCACAAGGAACTCTGACAGCTCTCAGCATTTTTTGATGCATCCCTTTGGGTACTAGGGAACAGTACAGGTCTAGTTGTCTCAAGTAAATCGTGATTAAATCCCCATCCAACTTCTGGTTGCTCTCCTTCTCCCTGAACCCTTCAACTAATCACACAGGCTTTGGTGAAGAGTGAATCAAAGATCTACTGTGCCCACCGTCACTAAATACACCAAACCTATTCGGCAATGATCCTGCATGCCCTTGTTCAGTCTTTTAATACTAACAAAGTGGTAAAAGATATTCTTGATATCTTTGCTATTCTTCGCAAGGCTCAAATTCAACTGAGCTTTGCTTTTCTTAACATGGTCCATAAATTCTCAGGCAACACCTTTAATTTAAGCAGGAGTGATTTGGAACAGGACTCAAATTTTCTCTAATTTTTAAATTAAATTCAGCTAAAAAAACATTGGGAACAACAAACCTAGATGATTCAATTGATACTAACGGACATGCTACAAGCTTAATTGAATATATTAGATTTAGCAAATGGATTCCTATGTTACATAGGTTATTAGCCTTTCATTAGTAACATTTTAGGTGGTTTTTTTTCAATAAATTTAGTGAAGAGACAGCTTGCTTAACTTTCCCTTAAATTTGTATTAAAAAAATGTCTCTCTTTTGAATAGAAAATAAGGATGCCTTAATGGAAAGCATATAAATAGTTGGTTTTAAATCTCCATTACTCTTCAATGTATGAAGCATACAAAATAAAATTATAACCAATTTAGAATTAATTACACAAAACCCAGGAATTTAAAGCGTAAGGATGGAAAATGGCCAGGGTGAAAAGGGGCAATGGAGAACCTTCTGTTGAGTCATAAGGTTCAGAGTGGACACCCTTGTGAATTTAGTCTCAGACTTGATCTATGGTTTGCGTCTGAAAATGTTAGCAGCATTTAATCAATTGTCTAATTTAAGATCTACAGAATGATTCAATAGAGTTTATTGCAATTCTAACAGTGACCTAATTATAGACCTAAGAGTGCAATATTTATGCTATACTTTCTATTGAGTATTTAAATCTAATCACACATGGTATGAAACGTTCCACTGAAAGGGGGTCTCTGCTGCTGCTCAGGATGGCTCCAAAGGCCTCCTGAGGTCTTGTTGTTTATAACATTGTGAGATGTTTGACTTTAGCCATCCAGCAACAATGGTACCATTCCCCTCAGACAAAAGTTCTGGAAGAGGATATTTCAAGGCTGTCAGAGATAGATGTTTATATTCACTCCTGTCCTTTGCCTCAGTGCAATTCCCACCTTACTTGTGCAAGACTTCCATAGAAAGCCCACACGGGAGCAGGTTTACTGGCAGGACTTGTGACCCCATAAGGGCCCAATGCTGGAGCAGTCTGTTCCTGAAGAAATGCACCCTGTGGAAGGGATCCATGTAGGGGAAGTTCCTGAAAAAATGCAGCCCATTGGAAGGATTCATGTTGGAGAATGTCATTGGGAATCTCTCACACAGGATCACCACCATAATGAAGAAAGGGAAGAAAAGGAAGAGGAAGGAATGGCAGAGAAAAAAATATGATGAACTGACTGCAGCTCTCACTTCCTACCTCCCCATGCTGTTAGGGGAAGGAGGTAAAGAAAACTCAGTGAATTTGAGCCCAGAAAGAAGGGAGGGGTGGAGGAAATTTTAGCAATTGGTTTTTGTTTTAATTATCCTATGCCGATTTGATTAATACTAAATTAAACCAATTTCCCTAAGTCAAGTCTGCTTCGCCTGTGACAATAATCAGTGGTTGATCCATCCCTGATGTTATCGCAACCCACAATCACAAATTATTTTTCTTCTCCTTTTTGCAGCTGAGGAGGGGAGTGATAGATCAGCATCAGTTCACACCTGGCATCCAGGCAGGGTCAACCCACCATATATTCCCTCACCACTATTGCTGATACAGTGGATCATTTAAACATTTCTTAACTTGTTAAAGTTAACCAGGTTCAAAAATGCTTCACATCTGAATATCTGTATCTAGCATTACCCATTTTTTCTGGAAGAGCTCACATCTTAAAGTTGATTGGTATTTGTAAAACTCCAGAGCTTTCTTGATGAGTCTCTTCAAAGGATTTAAGAATCTTTTATGCAACCTGAACTAGATTCATGGGAGAAAATATCTACAAATTATTCCTCAAGGGATCAAAACAACAAAAAATCTACTGGCAAATCAGGAAGTTTTGGCTAACGTTTTGCACACCATTCAATCACCATAAAGCATTTCACAAAGCATTGGCTTAGCAAATTCCAGTCCATCCAACTTTAGGATACTCAAACTTAAGAAGAAATTAGAAGAAGAAAAAAGAGAGAAGAAACTAAGAAAAGAACAAAGACAGCTACCACTCTTGGTTCCAGCAGTGTTCCAGCTGATATAAAAAGCAAGGGATGTAGAGACAAGACAATGCTCTCATCATGCTCTGGCTTAAATACCCTTTTACTTTCCTGGCCCCTTCCCCCAGGTGAGACTTCTGGTCATTTGTCCACTCAGGATCTGGGTTGGGGGTTTCAGAGGTGAGGTGTGGAGAATTGCCTCCAGCATGCCAGGGACCGATGATCACAGCAGGACTGGGATCAAGTCCCAGGGTGGGAGGTAGGGGTGGGGGGGGCTTGGTATACGGAGGAGTGCATTGCCTCTCCATGGCAAAACTTGACCTGCCCTTTTCCCCATATATGTCCTGAAAGTGTCTCAAGCCAGCTATCATTTCAGTCTCCTACACTATTGTTTTTGCAATCAAATTTTTTGACTTGAAATAAGGGTAGTGGTCCATGTAGTGTCAAATTGCTGTTTCTATTCTAAAAGAGAGGAAGGAAGGGAGATATATTTGCAACTACAAGCAGGGAAGCATGCCAGAGAAGTGGGTGTCCTGCTCTTCTTACTGTGAAGAGATAGGAAGGAGGGAACTGCTGCTTGTTGTGGTCCCAGATGGTATCTAATAAACTGAACAATCCATCTCCCTCAGCACAAGTAATCCTTGTTTTTCATATCTCCACCATATGCATCACCATTTGGTCAGCCCCAGCGATTTTCTGCCCAATTACTGCCTAGTTTGTCTTTACTGACACAGAATTTTGTACCTACCAATGCCAAGACAGCAGAGGTGATTGTTGCCAGTGGAGGACTAGTGATAAAATATCTCCTGCTTCCAGAGCTGCACATGGAAGAGTTCATCTGTCCAGCACCTCACTTATTAATATTCTGAAACCTTTAATTTCTATTTGAAACTAATTCTTAAGTTCCATGAGTTTGATTCGTAGCATTCTTTGTAATTTATCCTGGAATTTTAATTAATATCCTAATGAAAATCTAAAATTAGTAGTCAATGCTTAATTCAATCTTACCTAGAATTTAAGAACGAGAAAAGATATAAAGGGAAAGGAACCAAAAATAAATGATTAAGTTTCTCTTCTTTTTAATCCCGAAAATTGAAAATTTTAACTAGGTTGTTGCAGCAGCATTGGTTGAGTTGATGTATGCTTCTTTCTTCATAACATTTCTGTTACTTTTTTGGAAGATGAATTTTTGGAAGCTTTCCATTTTATTTTTTTATTTCTGGAGCCATCTTTTTTTGTGAGAAAATGTTGTTATATTTTGTGTGTAAGATTTGCCTTTTTTGTATCTTATGTCCTAAGGTAAAAGCAGGTATCAAGGAGTGAGTTGAAGCAGTGGGTCTCTGACTGTTCACTTTTCTTACCTGTTGGTTTGTTTTGGATTTGGCTATCCATGCCTAAAGGTATGTACCTTAAGTATATAATGTTAAGCCAGTTCATACAATTTAGTTGTGTCCTCTGTCACATGCAAATGCTGAAGAAGAACTTATCTTCTAAGACCAAGTGTCTCCCAGAAATCGTTCCTTGCCATGGGCAGTCCTTGCTGGTAATAGATAACTTAGTAATACGATAGAAGTCCTGCCATGATCTCTACAGTAGCTATTAAAGGATTGGACCAGAGGTCTGACTTACTCTAGATGGCTACATTTAAGCTTTCTTGCAATTTGTAAACATTAATGCAGAAGCAACAAGGTCTTTTGCTTGTTTCATGTAAGAAATTTTGTATTACTGTAGCATGAGGCAAGATGTCCTCTAAATGCTACCTTCATTTTTATTAACGGCTAGGATGACTGGATTTGTGCGAGTAGTTCACCAAATAGATCTCTGCATTAGTTCAGATAGGTTCCATCATTTCTTCTCAGATACAAGCTGACGAAAAGATATTTCTAAAATTACATTATTAATTAGTAGTCCACTTTGTGCACCATAGAGTCATGGAGCCATTCAGAGAATGATAATCACGAAGTCTATATTAAACATTTTTGTTGTAAATATATGTACATATGAGGATGTGAGATTCACTTCTCTAAATGAAGAGAAATACATAGAAATGTTCTAACAGAATGGGTTAACATGATTCCTAAACATTACATTACATTGCATTACATTAATTATGATAATTTGGAAAAGGGCTTGAAACGTGGTAATAGTTTAAAGCTTGTTTTCTTCTCATCTTGATGTGGTGGATTGAACTTATCTGCTTGCCAGGTGCCCAAAAATCTGTTCTATCACTCTCCATTCTCAGCTGGACAGGCAATAGAAAATAAAGTGGAAAACAACTAAAAGGCAGAGATAAGGCAGTTTGCTAAAGTATAAGCGAAAGGTTGAACGTACACAAGCAAAGGAAAAAAAATCACTACTTTCCATTAGCCACCAATGTAAGGCCACTTTCTGTCAAGTAGGGCTTCCACATCTGTATTGGTCATTCTGGAAAGCGAAGACTTTAAACAAGTGCCCCACTTCTTCCTACTTTTCTTAGCCTTTACATCTGAACCAACATCATATGGTAGAGAACATCCCTTTGGTAAGTTTAGGTCAGCTGTCCCAGTCGTGTCCCCTCCCAAGATCGTGCCCACCCCTGTCTATGGAAGGGGGACACAAAGTTGGGGAGACAGCACTGATGCTGTGCCAATGCTGCTCAGCAGAAGCCATTGGTGTTGCTGCCAACACCTTTCAACAACCAGTCCAAAGAACAGCACCAGAAGGACTGCTCTGGTGAAAAATATCTCCATCTCAGCTACATCCAATATACTTGTCTTCTCTTTACCTCAAAACCAGTACAGGATACATACAGCCAGCAAATAAAAAGAGATATTTTTATTCTTGTTCATATAGCAGAATCTTAATGTATGTTTATGTCTATTCTTCGTAAGGGAGTAATCACTTTTGCTTATTCCATAGACAAAAAGAGAAAGAATATTGTAAATTCTGTGACATTAATTTGTAGCACAAGTGAAATCATGTCTGGTTTTCCAAGACTGTTCAGAGCAAATTAATGGCAAAGAATAAAATACTGAACAAAATGTTATTAAACACTGAAGGGACTGCACTACATTAAAGACTATCTATGGCACAGTGTGAAATATTGTTTGTAGTCTTAATTTGGTTTGTTTTAATTTTTCTTAACTCCTTTGAATCCCTTCTCAGAGTTTCCAGAGGTTCAATAGGGCTAAGTGCTGGGTCCTGCACTGAGTCTCA
The DNA here is from genome assembly GCA_013397315.1 of Donacobius atricapilla. NCBI lineage: Eukaryota > Metazoa > Chordata > Aves > Passeriformes > Mimidae > Donacobius > Donacobius atricapilla. The sequence continues at coordinate 82,721 of WBMY01002813.1, read as the reverse complement.
ACAATAGCATGTAACACTGATTGGGGCAGACTGACTGGAAAGCTGCCCAGTGGAACGGATCTGGGGATGCTGGTTGACAGTGTGTGAACATGAGCCAGTGTGTGTGCCCAGGTGGCCAAGAAGGCCAATGATATCCTGGCCTGTATCAGCAATAGTGTGGCCAGCAGGACCAGGGCAGGGATTGTCCCCTTATACTCAGCACTGGTGAGAGCACACCTCGAGTGCTGTGTCCAGTTCTGGGCCCCTCGCTACAAGAAAGACATTGAGGTGCTGAAACAAGTCCAGAAAAGGGCAACAGAGCTGGTGAAGGGACTTGGACACAAGTCTTGTGAGGACAGCTGAGGGAGTTGGGGTTGTTTAGTCCAGAGAAAAGGAGGCTGATTTTATCACTCTACAAGTACCTGAAAGGAAGTTGTAGTGAGGGGGGGTTCCGTCTCTTCTTATAGGACAATGATAAATCACCTCAAGCTAAGTCACAGAATCACAGAATACTCTGAGTTGGAAAAGCTGCGCTAAAGGTTTAAATTAGATATTAGGAAAAGTTTCTTCACTGAAGGTTGTCCAGTACTGGAACAGGCTGCCCTGGTAATGGAGTTATCACTCCTGGAGGTATTTAAAAGATGTGTAGACGTGGCTCTGAGGGCCATGATTTAGTGGTGTACTTGGCAGTGCTGTGTTAACAGTTGACTTCAAGTATCTTAGAGGTCTTTTCAAACCTAAATGAGTCTATGATCCTATGAATGTATTTTATATTTGAAACATGAGCTTTTTAAAATTTGTCCTCCCCCAGCACACTGGTTTTATAAATGTAATTTTAATACCAGCATACTTTCCATGCCACAGTGATAAAAGTTTTCAGCTTCCATTTCTTAATGCCAAGCAAAACAATTGCATTTTCAACAGGTATCGATACATTTTTGGGCCAGTATTTGAGTATTTCTAATGGATTTAAAGTTATCACTTTATGCAGTAAGAGACCACTGTCACTATTAAAAATTACTGTTTTCCAGGCTTGTAATTCCCTCCAAACACACTAAAGAGAATGTTTTACATGATCACAGTTCAGATGAATAAGTGTGTTACGTTACTGAAGAATGAAGAAAAAAAGGAAGAAAGAAAAAAGGAAAAAAAGGGGAACAATTTGGAATTAGATTCAACAAAAGTCATATCTGGACCACAAGTTGGTAGAGACACTCAGGAATGGAACAAACCAGTATTCAGAAAAACTGTTCGGGGCTACTACCATTTTAACATTATAAATATAAGCAAAATAATGTTAAACACTATGAATATTATTTTTCAATACTTGAAAGCTAATGGCCAAACTCTAAAAGTGGAATTTGCAAGGATGACTTTAGATCCTCTAAACTCCTCACAGGATAGATAGAGCTATGACTTTGGAATGGCTTAAAGAAAAAAAAATAGTTGAAGACTTGTTTTGGTACCATGGATTGATACACTTGAGCTTCTTTGTGCTTTACAAGTTACCAAGTAAATTTTAGTTTTTTAAAGTCTTGTTGTAGCCTTAGATATTTAAGTATTTAACTTTGAAAACATACTACTTGTTCAGAAATGTGGGGTGTGATGTCTGGAGATTCTCAGACTGGGGGTGAAGGCGCCATGAATTTTTTATTTCAGGGGGTGATCTTCATACATATAGAAAAAGGTATTAAAAGGAGGCAGGCTTCACCTGCCTTGCTGAGGCACAAATACCAATTAGTAAAGAACACAGAATTTTAGAATCTGAAAAGGCAAGTCCTAAGCAAGTACATCAATGTGTAGCTTGTTGTTTTTGTTTGTTTTGTTTTTTTTTTTTTTTAATATCCACTCTCAGATCCTACATTGAAATGTAGAAACAGTTAATGATTCAGAAACTCAGCACTTTATTTATAGTGATTAGGATCCTACCCAGTAGAATAAGACAACATCCTTTAACAAAATTTATACTGTATGCCTGACTTTATTTTGTGCTGTCTGTGACAGACAAAAAAGAAGATGGTGGTGTTAAAAGAAGATGTAAGGGTTATCTAGCTCTAGGGTACTCAGGAGTTATCTGGCTTTTCAGGAATATAGTGTGTCTTTCTGGAAAGGGTTTGCTTAAGTTAGCTAAGAACAAAATAAACAATTGTTAAAATTACTAGAGCACTGAAAAGAATGTTGCTTTTATTAGAAACTTTCTTCTCTCCTAGTACATGGGATGCTCAATAAACTTTTAACTGAGAGGAGTTTAAAATCCAATTATTCTCTTTAGGGAAGGTTCTGTAATTTTAATCTACATTTCTGTTTTTCTCTTTGAATTCAATACAGCTAAATATAAATAAAGCTAATCTAGAAAATTGGATTATTCAGGTATTTGAGATTTAGGTATTGTTTTCTCAGTTTCACATAGCAGTGGGCAAGAGGTTGTAATTTAAGCAGACAAGTCAGAAAAAATTGCAAAATCTCCAAGTATGTCCGGTGGGTTTTTTTCCTAAAATTGTTCTATGGTAACATTTATGGTGATTCTTTATTATTTACTTTTAGATCTCTAAGATAAGTCAAGGATATATTTCCAGCCTGGATTGTTTCCAGCCTTCAACTCTGAAATGTTCTGCTTCATACTACTTCAGGAAAGTAGTCTAGAGAACTTGATAAGGAAATACTATGGTAAAATATCAGTGTTTAATGGAAAATTACATCAAAATTATTCAAAGAAGAAAGTTACTATTATTATTTTCAGAAGTTGCTACTTGCTCTGTAACATCATTCTACCAGTACAATTAAAAATACACTTTGAGAGAGTGAAGCACTGGTTCTGACACCTGTCAAGTGATCTTCAACAGCTAATTTTAAAACATAATGATGCAAATAAGTACTGATTGTGGCAATTAAACTTTTATTTTTCTGGAAGATACTTTCTCTTTTCAAAGCTATAAAAATATTGAAGCATTACTAGATCATGGAATGCATAACATTCTATATTATTCTGTAAAATACAGAGTGCTAATTCTTATTTTATTATTGTTTAATATACATTTTGTTTATCACAAGCTGTATGGTAACAAAAATAAGGGCAGGTATGGCTTTTATGTGTTGTTTTGCTTTGCACCTATTCCACAAAAAAGCTCCAAACCATTATTTTATGCCACAGTTCAATATGTTGAAATAAAAATTGTCCTATTTTAAGTTAAATATTTTTTGGAATGGTGATAACAGTTCTGGCATTTCAAGACAGAAGGTTACAGGAAAAGGAATACTTTTCAATACATACAATATGTTGAAAGCTACACTTCTAGTGAAGGTGAGAAATGCAAATTGAAATAACGTTTTTAAAGCCTTGACATTTGTCAGCAAGTTCTTATATTCCGCTCATCAGTTCCTACTGCTAGGAATAGCTACAGGTAGTGCTGTTACAAGAACACTAAGATTGGTCATTATGGTTGATACATTCCCTAATCTGGAAACTCTGTGAACTCCCTGATCTGGAAACTGTTGTAAGGGGGTGAAATGGGGTTGCATTTCCAGGCTGAACAATCCCAGCTCTCTCAGCCTGTCTCCACAGGAGAAGCATTCCAACCCTCTGATCATTTTCATGGCCCTTCTCTGGACCTGCACTAACAGACTGATGACTGTCTTGTGCTGGGAGCCACCGAGAGGGATGCAGTGGTCCAGTGGGGTCTCACAGAAGCAGAGGTGAAGGAAGTGATCCTTCACATCCATTGAGCACTGGTGAGGCCGCACCTGGCCGCACCTATGTCCAGGTTTTGCTACCCAGTACAAGAAACATGAAACTACTTGCCTGAGCCCAGAGAAGGGCCCCAAAGTACACTAAAGGAGTGAAGTACCTGTCATATAAGAAAAGACTGAGTGAGCTGAGAGTGCTATCCTGGAAATACTATTTAGATCTGCGCAGAACAGGGGCAATTAATTCTTACAGCTGCAGAAGAGAACACAGCATCAGAAGGATCACTTCTGTTGATATGAACTCTGCCTAAATGAGCCCATGAGGTATCTCATCAATATCTATAACACCTGAAGGGAGAGTGCAAGAAGATGGAACCAGGATCTTTTTAGTGGTGTCCAGTAGCAGGAGTAGAGACAATAGGCAAGAGCTGAAACTCAAGCGGTTCATTCTGAACATCAGGAAGCACTTTTTTTACTGATGGTAGCTGGCCTTTGGCACAGCTTGTACGGAGAGGTTACAGAGAGGCTGTGTAGTTTTCCTCATTGGAGATACTCAGAAGCTCTCAGGACACAGTGCTCAGCATCCTGCGCTACGTGGCTGCTTGACCAGGGCCGTTGGACCAGATGGCCTCCTGAGGTGCCTTCCAACCTCAAATATTATTATTCTCTGATTGTCAGAGCTTGGATGAGCTAATGGTCATATTTTGTGACTGCAAGGATTCAAATGGGATCCTTCCACCAGGAAGACAGCCAAGAAGTGGAATAAGTTGTCATATCTTGAGATCGTGGATTTTCTGCTCATAGAGGTTTTCAAGATTGGACTAGACACAGTACTGGGCAACCTAGAATCATAGAATTGTTTAGGTCATTGAGTCCAACCTTTGACTGATCACCACCTTGTCAAGTAGAATATAGCACTAAGTGCTAAGTCCACTCATTTCTTGAACACTTTCAGTAATGTTGAATCCACTACCTCCCTGGGCAGCCCATTTCAATTTTTGACAAACCTTTATGTGAAGAAATTTTTCCTGAAACCTAGTTATATACCTGAAAGGTTAAAGAATTAGGTTTGAACCCTGTTCCTCTGAGACTCCATCTCCTATGGTAGTCTCTTAAAGGAAGGGAATTACCTCTTTTGGGTTTTGGGGAGCTCTATTCACAGGGAGGGACTGACATCCTTTTATTTGAACTATCGTCCCTAAACATTGTAAGGGCTTCGATGAAACTCTTGTGTTGTACATACACATGTTGTGATTTCACAGTAGGGTATTTCACTAATAAGTAATGCAAATGGTCCCAAAAATTTTTAGGGGAATAAAAATAAAGAAAGATTCCATACAACCCCTACAAAATAACCTGACATGGGAATTATCTTAGTATCTAAAAGTATTATGGAAGGTCTGGGTCCCATAAAAAATAATCTGTGCATTTAGATTTATATATAACAAAATACAACTGCTCAACTTCACTAAGAACAAATATACATGTAGGTATTACTTGAGTAAACTAGAGACACAGCCAGTCAATTTAACAGTTTTTCTGTTTAGCCAATTCAACCTATTCAATGTCAGATTATTTTTTACCCCAGTGGCTAGAGCCTGTCATGGCAAAAGGTCAGATTTCATAATTAATTAGGCCCAAATTATTGTTGTAGTTTGCCCTAGTTCTGTCAACGAGTAAATCAAAAGGTTTTAATATTATTATTTTTAATCATATTAGTTAAATAGTTGTTTTAAAGAGATAATGGCACACATATATCAAAATACTTGTTCTTGTTTTCATGTAATTGATGAGCATTGCATAAACTAGACATAATGTTCCACAGTTTAGGTGGGTATATATTAAAAGTCAATAATAATAAATTACCTGCAGAACATGTTACCCTAAATCAGCTCCTGTGTGTTAAATAATCAAGTAACGCAGTGTGTACTTATAAACCTTTATGTATAAGGTTTATATATATAGCCACACAGAGACATAAAGCCCTTGAGGAAAAAAAAAAATTAAAATAACAAAAAAACCCAAACAAACAAACAAACAAACAAAAAAGGAAGGGAGAGCAGGACAGGATGAAAAATTTAATTTGTTTTTAAAGTGAATATTTTCTAAAATATTCCATGAGAAAAATGACTCCAAGTAGGGATATGACAAAGGTTAAAAAGATACTTTAACAATAAACAAGAGTCAAGTAGCCATGTCAGTCTGATTGCTTCTAGGTTTTGTCAGCAGATACAAGATGTGCTGCTATAATTTCAGAGCCTTTTTTCTCATACTGAGAAACAGCTGTGAGAAGCAAAATAGGAGGGGAAACATTTTGTTGAAAAAGAAATAAGTGGGTCCAATAAATTTATGTTTTACATTTTCTTCTGTTTAAATAAATAATTTGTATGCATGTTGGTGTTGAAGGGATAGCTCCATGGTCACCATTATTTAGTGTGCTTAACATCAATAAAAATATCTTAAGTATTCAGGAGCTCTTGCAGAAATTACTGTTTTCTCACTCACCAACTGTTGTTCTGCGATGTATTAAATTTCCCTGGAATGATTATGGCAATTTTTTTTTTTTTTTTTAATCAGTATTCTTGGTGGACTGAAGTTTTATTCCTGTGATTAATATTAGGCACCTAAATTGCACTAAAATTATTTTTCCACATTCTCCTGAAAAATCATAATATTTTAACACATAAGTCCATTCTACGACCCACCATTTTAACTGAAGAGATTGGGGATTATCCTTAATGTTAATTGAAAAGCAGTATGTGTCTCTTCTACAATAGAGCAAAATTAATGCAAAAAGGCTGCTAAGATGAGCAGCCACCACTGGCTTAGGAAATTCACAGGTAAAGTTACAGAAACATTTTGAGAAAAGAATGTGATTATCCCAGCAGTAATTCAGTAGAAAATGCTGGTTTGGAATCATCTGTTTGGAAATAAAAACAAGATAACAACATCAGGTTTTGTTTTGGCAATTTTCTTTTACAGGCACTTTGTTTAGAAAGCATATCAGAATAGTTATTTGTAACTATAATATTGGAGATGTTATGTCCTTGTTCTCTCAAGAATATTCTGTGAAAATAGCAATAGAAGCTGTAAAATAATGAGGATTTTAAAATTTCAGAAGTGGCACAGTACACGAGGAAAACTGACAATTCTTTTTCAAACTACAGATTTCACAAAATCACAGAAATATGAAGGTTGGAAGAGACCTTCAATATCATCTAGTGCAAACTGTCAACCTAGCACTGTCATAATCAGTCCTAAACCATAACCCCATGTGTCACATCCAGACACCTCTTGAACACTTCCAGAAACTGTGACTCCACAACTACCCAGGGAAACTTATTCCAGTGCCTAACCACTATTTCAGTGTCAACTGCTTCTGTACTTTAATTAAATTCAAAGAAATACCTTTAAAATACTCATAAGAATAATATAAATTAAGTGTTCACTTTAAAGTCCTGTTGAATAAATAAAGCCCTTTTTTAAAAAAACATACATAGTCAGTAGATTAACTACCAGATTTTAGGTAATAATTGAAACTCGTATTTTATAGAATCACTAGAAAAATAATCTGTGGGCTAAAATAATGGAAAGGAACTGGAATTTATTTAATGAGGTACACTGACTCGAAATGACAAACTATCATTACTTCAAGACATACTTTCATTACAAAATTAAGATAGTGTAGTATTAAAATGAATGCAAAATGAGTTGGTCAGTGACTAGGAAACCAAAAAGAGATTGCCTAAGTTGAAAGACAGCCATATCGTAAAGGATCAGTAAGAAGAAATACATCAAGTAAGTGATACTAAATCTAGAAAGCTAGAAAGATTCATTAATGTACATGAGTAAAAAAAGAGTTAACAAGGAAACTTTTTACATATAGGTAAAGAGACAAGTGTATGGATACAGTACAGAATAGGAAAAGAAAAATTGCAGTAGATATGGAAATATCTTCAATAGCTTATTACGCTTTTTTGTTGCAGCCATCACTGAAGAAAAAAGACTAATTTTAATCATATACTGCATAGAATACAAATAATTTTGACAGGGAGATAAGAATGTGGGCCTGAAGGAAGAAAGGATAAGCAACAAAAGTTTTGTGTTATCTCAAGTACAACAAAGCATAAGGAAATTGACCCTAAAGCAACAGAACTAGTCAAAGGGATATTTCAAGTAATGCTTGTTACTTTAGAAAATTTATAGAAAAAGAATATGCATGCCCTAAGAACTAAAGAAAATGAGGTCTGGAAGGATTATATATCTGACAGCCTAATTTTTATCTGGGAAATGAATTATCAATATACTTTAAAAAATCTGCTTTAAAGTAAGAAGCATAAGAAAAAGAATAGATTTGTCAAAAATGCAAAAGTATCCCATTTTCATTCCTTATCAGCCCAACTATTTGAATCCATAGGAGGAAAAACATATGTAATATAACTTTTTATTTTCCATAGTTGTCACTATCACATATTATCACATAACAAAACTTAGGAAACATGGTTCAAATATAATCACAATGTCACAAGGCACAAGGGTTTGTAGGAAGGAGGAAAGTAGACACTCTACATATGTATCAGTGATCACAGTCAAACCATAAAGGCATATTTTTTAGGCATTGTGTATTTTTAGGCATTACTATACAGATTAGTTAATTTCAGATCTTATTTCAGTCTATATTTTCAGTAACCCATGTATTTCAGATATTTTTTTGACATACATACCTAAAGGAAAAGGTCATTAATTAATCTTCTTCCTGGCTCTTGGATTTGTTTATGCATTTTCTAAAAATATTTACTAATTCAATTTACTTACTTCCTCTTTGTTTTCTCATCCATAAACTCGATATTGCATCCAAATTTTACTCAATATGTCGTGTTTAAGAGATGCTTGAGATTTCATTTCTGTTTTCTTTTTTAACCCTGAAATAGTTTCCACTCATCTGCCAAGGTTGTGTTCCTGTAGTGATCAGTAATTAATCATCAGTGATTTGTGATTATAGCCTTGGACCTTGACTATCATCCCACTATTTTGCTTTCAAGGCTATTTCTATCCGATTCTGCTTGCTGTTTTGGGAGTCCTTGATATAATCCTATATTTCTTCAGTAGCTTTTAAACTGTAGTTTTATTTACCCAACCCAGCCACTCGTGAGTATGGCTATAAGCTCACTGAAAAGCCCACTATAAAAAAAATATATGAGCTATCAGAAGACACTCATACACTTAAGTATAATTTTTTTGGTATTTAATGTACAACCACTGGCTCATTATCAAAATTATTTTTTCGATTTTCCTCAAAACACGTCATATGATCCTTGAACACGTCATATCTTATTGTTGCAAAACTTCCTCATCTAACTTCTTTCATTTTAAAAACAAAAGGCCAGTTTTTTCTGCATTTCTACATAGGAAAATTCAAAAGAAAGGATACTTTTATTCTTCTGATTTTTTATTTCTCAGATTTGCTACTGGTTACCAGTATAATTCATCACAAGCTATTTATAGCTAATCTAAACTCTTTGTTGGACCTTTCATGATTTCTTTCAGTGTGTCTGACTTGCAACATACTGAAATTAAATGTGTTTTTTAAAGGTCATGGGGGATATTTGGGTTGTTTTATTTTGTTTTTTTTTCTTGTTGGTTTTAATTTTTTAATAATATCATAAGTTTTCTGAAGTCTTACTGTAAGTATTTTTGGTAGTTCATCGATTCCTGCAAATATCAGCACTACTAAAGAAGAAAAAGTGTTTCATAAGTTTCTTGAGATGAGTTTTTTCTGACTTTGAAAATGGGACAATGTGTCCTCATTGCCTATCCTGAAAGAGTATAGGTGGAAAGGGGAAGAACACATATTCTTAGAGTGTTTCACATTCCTGAATCAGTTTCTGTTATGGCCACATAATCCACCCACACTATAGTTCATAGCCAGAAAATAATTCCAGAAGGGAGAGGGAAAAAGCCCTAAATAATGTATTCTTATTTTTAACTGTGGCTTGTTTTAAACTTTATCTGTGCTCGAAAAAAAAGCGTTATGGTGGACCAAACTTGTATTTTTTGTTTCCTGTTGAAAAGAATAATAGAATAGTAGTGGGGGTTTTGCCTACATTTGCTATCAATAGACTCTGTGATTACACTTAGAGATTCATTTTGAGGTCCTCAGGCTGGAGAGGGTGGAACTAGCTGAAGATAAAACAAATCTGTAAACCATTTTTAACCTCCTACATTAAATTTTTTTTTTTGGCTTTGCAGCATCAAAAATTACTGCCTCACTGGTTACTAGTTCTTTGCATTCCTAATTTAGGTATTAGTAAATCAGTAAATTGTCAGTGAAGAAAACTGAAAACTTTTGAACGCTCCATCAGGTGGTTAAAGACAATCTTTTGTTTTCCATACAATAAATAAAATGTTAAATGTTTCTGTCTGGTTTAATGTATGGCAAATCACTATTAGAAAAATAAGACTCCAGCAGGATGGACCCTTCACATGCAGTTTTGTATTGTTAGTTTCTACCTGGAGTTGAGAACAGCAAACTGCCTTTTGAAGAGAAGTGACTTAGCAACAGAGATAAAAAACATATCCCCGTAGAAGTATAGCTCAGCAAAAGTTAGGACACCTAGGATGTCTCTAGGGAAAATGAAAAAGAAAAAAAAATATTCTCAAAATCCCATCTACTTGCAGACAGGGCAGGCAGTACATTTTTGAAACTGGGTCACTGTGAAGTCAAGAACACATCTGAGTTCAGAAAACACTACTGAAAGAAATGTGAGTTTTCCAATGAGTTTAACATATAACTAAGAATATTTAGACATGGGGTGTCATTTTTTTGCATTTTTTGTTTGACATTTTTTGGACAGAAGAAAAACTCAACAAAAAATTACCAAAACCAAAGAAGTGAATAGAAATCAAATCTGTTGTGTCATCTAACTGTCCTAATGACAAATTAAGGACACTAGAATTTAGACACCTAAATAATTTCAATATAAATAACTCAATGTGCCTGTAAATGATCTTCCAAAGACTCTATCAGAATTTTTAGACCTTGATAGGGATTTTTGCTTGTTCATCTCTATTCATGTTCTGCATATATAAGTCAACACGGTAGAGTGCCATGATAACTTCAAAGAGCCATTTCTGAAAGGTCACAGATCATGGAAGTCAGTCCAACATATTTTCAGTGTTCCCATCCTTCAAACGTGATTATTGTGAACCCACCAAGCTTGGAATAGAAGAGAATGCCGTGCAGGAGATGTACTTGTTGAAATCCTAGTAGATTCTGAAATTGCTGACAATAGATGACTGCAAAATATTTCCTTCTCATGCAGCTAAAAAACCTGAAGATTTTGTTGGATATGTTCTTTCCTCCTGGGAAAGACAGCAAAAAATTCTTTTGAATAGAGTATTGTCAGAACATTTCATTCAACACAGAATCCTTTGTTGTTATATGTTGTGTTTAGGAGGATGCATGAAATTAATAATGGTAAAAGGTCAAATATTCAGACTCCAGGAAGTTGCAATGCTAGAAGTAGTACAAATATCCAATTGAAGTGAATTGGTTGTTACGACAATAAAAGCTGACAAATAGTAATTACCAATTCAGAGTACATATGTAGTACATTGCCACTAGCATTTGACAGAACCTATTTGCATATCCAGTTTTCCAACCTTAAAAGCAAGCAGCAATGTCTGTGAAGAATTATTACTTCTTCTCCTTGAGACAGTAGAAATAAATTTTTGTTAAAGGTTTAGTCTAAGCCTTTTCCTAAGGGAAAAGTTATAGGATAAGACAAGGAATGAGGAATTGATCTGTGCAATAATATTCTTTAGGAAAAGAATAGATTTTCTCTCTGCAAAATGCTGTGGTTCAACTCTTCTTGCACGGCTACATACAATAGGGAATTTTCACCCACAGACAGGAAAAATACAGTCATAAATCTTGAATTATTTTAACTTTAGAGATGTTTCAAAGAATTCTTTTACCAGAATTAATCAGTTTTCAGAATAGGTGTTATGAGAGCTATGCACAACCTCTGCTGTCAAAGGACACGTCACTTCAAATCACCTCCACACACCCTGAAGAGATGATGCATAATTTTGAAAAAATAATAATGTTTTATTATTTCTCTTAATATTTTTCAGTACTAGACAATCAGTATATTACTAGTAAAAAGCTAAAAATACACAACTCTATTTCTCTTAATAAATTCTCATCTAATCCCAGAGAAATAGTTTTCCTTTTGTGTGTTTGTAGCTATGAAAAACAGAACAGAAACTGTGGAAAACAAAAGGATTAGGTTGATCATTTCCATTTTTCCATGCACTTTATGAAGGCATGAGCATGATTTCAAAAAAGATCAGTATTCTTCTGAAGAATTAGACCTGCAGGATTCTCATCCCCATCACCAGAGACAGCAGGGACAGGGAAGGTGTCTCTGAGAGGGCCAGAGGAGCCTTGGCCAATTGGATCTGCTTCTTCCCTCCTGCTCCCCTCCCATGTAGGGACTTCTCCAACCTAAGGAGAAAGTAAGGCACAATGTCAGCATCAGAATCATGCTCCTCCAAGAAAAAGAGACAAAAACTCCATCACAAACTTCACGTCTCTCCAGGTAGGAGGACTTGTGTTATTGCAGTTTACTGCAGTGCTCAAAACCAAAAAATTCTGTAACTGGACTAATTATGTGGACTAGTATACTAAAGCACAGATTGGACTGACAGTAGCCAACTGAAAGCTGCACCTGTAAAGTATGCTTCATTTTTTTTTTAGCTGTGGCAAGATTTCAGTGTAACAAACAAATCCAATGGATTCCTCGTTTTGGGAATAGAAGACTAGGGCACTCATGAAATACTATACTTCATTATAGCAATTGCTCTTTCTCTATAAATACCTCCACAGTTAACCATCCAGAAGCCAGTGAAGATGAGACTGGTTTTGTGTTAGGAATGTTAGGACTGTTGTCACATTTCCAGTTGCTCCAGTCCAGAATCATTCCTGCCCCAGTAGCTGGAGGTCAGTCCCATGTCCTGAAACTCTGGTGTGTGCTACAGATGCAGCTGACGCTTTCCTGTAGCTGATACCAATGGCCAGGGGTGCCCACTACTTGTTCCAACTCCAGTAGCTACTCCCAAATTTCACTCACACATACTCAGGTCTCCCCTGTGCCCTTGTGGCACATACACACACACACACACACGCATAGAATACAGAGTAAGATTACGGTTAGAGGCAGCTAAGAAAAGATTTAACAGGAAGATATAACAAGACAGGACAGACTGCAGTGATCAAGCACAGGGTTCAGCCAGACAAGTATAAGAAATACTTTAAATTTACTCTGTAAATGTAAAATATTCACAAAATATTTACTGACAAGTCCTGTTTTGCACACTACCAAACCCTGTTATATGCCTATCCCTGTCTCTGTTCCCCTCTGCTCCCCTAACCTTGAATATCAGTTGACACTGTCCCACTAACCCACTCCAGCATGCAGAACTGCCAGATGCTCATTCTTATCTATTGCAAATTCCTTGTTTGCCTCCAGTTTTTCAAAAGCCCATCAATTCCACATACATGTGCAATTTAGCACCATCCTGTATTGGAGTAAGAAAATATAAGAGGTTAGATAGGCCATTTTAGAATAATAAGAATGAAAAATAGCACTGGAGAATTGCTATGAGAGTGTAAAGTTTTATTTTTTTTTTATTTGCAATAAAAGATTTTTGAGCTTCAAGCCTTGCCTAAATGTATGCTGTAAAAAATTAGGCCTTGGTATTATCTTGGATTTTTAATGTGGGGAGAAAGGGTGAAGTAGAACTATCCCAGCAATGGAATAAGAGAAAATGGCCTCAGGCTGGGCCAGGGAAGGCTCAGGTTGGACCTCAAGAATAGTTTTTTTTATTGAAGTAGTGGTTAAACATTGGAATGGGCTTCTCAGGTAAGTGGTTTAGCCACCACCTCTGGAAGTCTTAAAGATTAGATGTGACACTTAGTGCTGTGGTTTAGTCGATAACGATGGTGATGTTTGGTTAAAGGTTGGACTCGATGATGTTGAACATGTTTTCCGGCTTAAAGATTCTATGATTCTATGATTCTGTTGAAATGGAAACCAGCAGAATGGAACAATTGTGATTTCTGACTTGAAGAGTTTGCTAGGCAACACTTCTGAAGTTAATACACACTCAATGTCCTGCAGCTTCATAATTTTCAATGAGAAAATAATATTGCAGGAAATAAGACTGAGCCTACCATATGTTCATGATTGCCGAGATATTTCTTCTTTCTTTTACATATAAATTTTGCTCCAGTGGAGCTTGAGGGTTTCTGACACATTTAGAATTTGCAATTTTTACAAGGCCACAGGACAACCAGAACTGTCAAAACTTCTAGTACACATATTGCTAGCACAATATAAATTAAATATATAATATATTGGGTGTAAATCAGATCTGCTGCTGATGCCAACAATCTGTGTAAACTGAATAAATTCAGCATGCCCTGAATATGTCAAACACACTATGTTTGTATACACCAACAGGGAAACACTTTCAGAGATGGGGCTAATGTTGCGGAGGGGGGTGTATGGATACAGTCTATAAAAAATGGATGACACCGTATACAAACCTACTTAGGTACATGAGGCTGATGACTATATTTATCTTTGTATTCAGTATTGTGTCTAATTGGCAATATTAGGCTTCTATCAGGTGAGATAATTGGTGGCGGATGCAAGAAAAGTGCAGAAGATGTAAATATTTTTATTTCTAAATAAAGTCATTTTTACATTAATTTTGGTTTTTACTAGTTATATAGTCATTGGATATTCAAAGAAGTCTTTATTAAAATAGAAAACTTAATTCCCAGAAATCTTTATTTGAAGCTATCTCAAGAATGTGCTGCTTTTAGAAACAAATCTTCAATGGATTATTATGTTGCCCTTGCTTAAAACCTGAGGAAACAATACTTGCAAGTACTGTTGCACTTGCATGAATGCTTTGGAGAGTGTAGTCTATGTCAATCTTCTAAATTTACATAAATGACTATGTAGATGCCCAACTGAACAATTTCTTATAAAATCTATCTCAGAACCTAAAA